>CAUYPO010027799.1:0-19355 GCA_963574435.1 Cheirogaleus major | reverse complement strand
TCAGAGCTCATATAAAACAACAGAACAAGAGGGAAAACAAAGCAATAAGGTATTTCCAACATGGTGAACAGAACAGCATCCCACATATCAATTCTATCAGTGAATGTGAACAATCTGAATGCTCCACTCTAGAGACATAGGCTAGCTGAATGGAGGAAAAAAAGTGCAACCCAACTATCTGCTGTCTCCAGGAAACGCGTCTAACCTACAAGGACTCATACATACTCAAGGTGAGGGCTGGAAAAAAAATATTTCATGCAAATGGAAACCAAAATAAAGCATGTGTAGCCATTCCCATATCAGATATAACTGACTTTAAATCAACAATAGTAAAGAAAGACAAAGATGGACATTATATAATGGTAAAAGGAGCAATTCAACAAAAAGACATAATATTCCTAAATATTTATGCAGCTGACAAAGGAATGACCAGATTCATAAAATAAGTTCTACTATATCTAAGCAAAGAGATAAATGTCAGCATTATAATTGCTGGGGACTTCAACATCCCACTGACAGAATGGGACAGAGTATCCAAGCAGAAAATAAATTAAGAAACACTGGAATAAAGAAAATGGTACTCTAGAACAATGGGCCTAACAGATATTTATAGAACATTCTACCCTAAAACTACTGAATATACTTTCTTATCATCAGCACATAGAACATTCTCCCAACTTGATCATATCTTAGGCCACAAAACATGATTCAACAAATTCAGAAAAGTAGAAATCATACCATCTATCTTCTCAGACTACAGTGGAATAACACTAGAAATTAATTCCAAGGGAAACATTCAATTCTATGCAAAGTCATGGGAATTAAACAACCTGCTGCTGAATGATTATTGGGTCAATAATGAAATTAAAATGGACATCAAAAGATCCCTTGAACTGAACAACAAAGGGGACACAAGCTATCAAAATCTATGGGATTCAGCAACAGCAGTCCTAAAGGGAAAATTCATAGCCTTAAATGACTACATCAAAAAGACAGAAAGATCACATATTCATGATCGAATGATACATCTCAAGGAACAAAAAAGGGAAGGGTAAATCAGACACAAAGCCAGCAGAAGAAAAGAAATAACTAAATCAGAGCAGAACACTCTCAATATTTACAGAACACTACTCTGTTCTCATAAGTTGTCAGTATTCTATTCTTATAAGTTGTCAGTAGCACCTAAAAATTTTTAGACATATCTTATTAGTAATAAATTTAGATGGAGAAAATTATACAACATTTCACACCGGCAGGGGAAAAAAATCATCTTCTTACACATTTATTCTCTTTTCGGGAAAGAAAAGAAATAGTAAGCTGGACTTGAACAATGGCATTTTGGGGATAAACTTAACTGTGTTTTCATTTCTGGATTGTAGAACTCATGTGTGTAGTGTCACAAAACATAGCATTTATATTTTAGTGCTAAGCAGTAAAACTTTTATTCTGGCAAAAGGCTTTCACTGGGATTTAACAATCTTGCTCATTCCTTGTTTCTTCCCTATAAAATTAATGAAAGCTGCTCCTCTAAAGCATCTTCACTCTCCTCTTGTCCCTGGCTAATCTCACTCACTCTGATTTGATTATAATATCAACATCAGTTTTCTAGAGTTGATTGAAGGTATGTACTATGAATGTCTGTATAGCAGAGAAATGTTCCTTCTTTTGGCATTTTACCTTTCATTCTTTGCTTTTTCTGCCAAAATACATCCATTCCCATGTGAATATCTAAACTCATGACCTACTACTATTTAAGTTATTTTGCCCTTATCTACCGTGTTTCTCCTTTAAATTTTTTCTTCTATATTATATGTTACCTTCTATCAATCTATCTTTAAATCTAATCAGAAAGGAACAGTTTTTTCTCACTTGTCCACTTCAAGTATTGCCCTATATCTGTCCCTCTTTTTACCACTGACATTCTTCAAATGTTTACTCATATTTCAGTTCCTTCTTGGGAATTTCTACATTGCATTAAGTCCTGGCATTCTGTCATCACATCAGTAAGTCCCTGGGTTTTCACACTATTGATGTAGGACTGAGAATTACACCATCGGCTTTCCTGGTTCTGAAGCTTTCAGGCTTTGACTGAGCCATGCTACCTGTCAACATCCTCTGGGTCTCCAGCTTGCAGATAGCCTGTCATGGAGCTTACGTTCTCCATAACTGTGGGAGTCAATTCCTCTAATAAATATTCTGTCATCTATATCCGTATCTATATCTATGTCTATCTATATTTGTATATATATCTATATCATCTATATCTATCTGTATCTATATCTATATCATCTATATCATCTTCTATTAGTTCTGTTTCTAGAGAACCCTGATTAATACATCTTCCAAACAAGAGATTTAGGTTTTTCATCTCAAATATATTTGCCATCTCCAAGAAATATGTTACTAGCTATCTATGAAATATGCAATTGTAGAATATCTCTTTTTTGATTTGTTTCAATGTGCATATACAACTATTCAGCCTCCAATACTTCATGCAGATTTTCATCCACTATAATATTTTTTACTTTTTGTTTTTATGTCTTAGGTTCTGAAGGCAGGTGTGATATTTTTTCTTACTTTTTTTAAAACTCATCAATATGCTGTGAAATACTTAGCATAGTGCCTTACACACAGAAGGGTGTAAATATTGGAACATGAAATCACTGGTGGTTGAGAAGACAGATAAGTTAGTTCCACAAATAAAGATTTTTTTGTAATTAAAGTTCAGTCTTGAGCAAGCTAAAGATTTACCAAAAGAAGAATATTGATTATAAAACACTAAAGTCTTAGATTTCTTGTACTATTAATAGTGAGATTTGTAGAATAAGCATATAGTTTGGTTTGAAATTAATGAAAAGGAGGAATAAAATTGATATTAATTAAATTGAACGTTTTGTACTATATCTGATCTTGTTTGAGAGTGGAATGGAACTAGATAGGTTAGGAGTAATCTGACTTCTGATCTGGGTTGAATAAAATTCAATTTAACTCACAGGAAATATAAAAGTATTTCACTCATCAAATCAAATTGAATAAATTTTGTTAAATTGATTGGTATGTATTGGTAAAGTTTATTACGCATTGACAGATTGAATTCAAGTGAAAAAGTATAATGGAATATGTGGATTAGGTGAGTGAGGGCTGAAATGTTCTGAATTAAACAAAAGATCATAAAATGAGTCTTATTTTAGTTGATATAGTATGTTCTGGATTGAAAGAGTGTCTTATCTAGATAGAATTTGACAGAAAGCCCTTTCTTAAAGAATTATGCTGAAAAATGCTACTAACTCCAAAATTTACAAACAATTATAAACCAGTTTTTTTGTGGAGAATAATTACTCACTGTTTTTGTTTTGCTCAATCTCTCATTTACCTTAATACCTTTGTTTTGTTTTTGTTTCTCTCTCTTTATTTTTTTAAAAAAGATTCTGATTTGCTATTCTAGCATTGTATAGAGAGTGACATATTTTGTAACCAGGAGTATTTTCCATGGAGCTAGGGAGAATGATACTGATTTCTTAGGTCACATTGTTATGTAGTTCAAAGTTTATTCAATGATAAATTTAAACTTGAAGAATGTCAGCCAATATATGGAATAGACCAGGGATCAGAAGACTTTTTCAGTAAAGGGACAAGTAGAATATATTCTAGGCTTTCGGGCCATGTAACCTTTATAACAATTATTCATCTGTGCTATTATAGCACAAAAGTAGTCATAGGCAATACATAAACCAATGTGCATGGCTGTGTTCCAGTAACACTTTATCTACGTAATGAGGCAGTAGGCCAGATTTGCTCCTTGGGCCAATATTTACTAATCCCTGGCATGTACAGATAATGTGCCAATAAGCATGTGAAGAATTATTGTGCTATTCCCAATTTTAATTTTTTTTTTTTTTTTTTTTTTGCTGTATACCATGTACCTCAAAAGAAAAAAAAAAACAGTAATTTCCATGCATCTATCGATCTATTGTATTCCCAGCATGGTGTTAGAGTCTTTATCATTATAACATCTCTTTACATTAAACTGTATACTCACATGTGTTAACCAGTATCCAAGATGGCCCAATGTTCCTTGGCTCCTGGTGTTCACAACCTTGTATATTCACAGCCCATGTTGAATTAGGACCAACTTGTAACCAACAGTATACTACAAAAATGATGTTTTGTGACTTCTGTGGATAGATAATTTTTTAAAAATGAAGGTTTCCACCTTGCATTCAGACGTTTATATCTCTGACAAACATTTTGCCTGCAACCTCATGAGAAACCCTGTACCAGAACCACTCCGCTAAGCCATTTCCCAATTCTTGATACACAAAACTATACAAGACATTGTTTTAAATCATTACATTTTAAAGTATTTTTTAAGCAATGATAGCTAATATACCATAGTATAGAAGAAAGAATGGCATAGAATTTCTGTAAGGGGGCAGATATTAAATATCTTAACATTTTTAGGCCTTATAATCTCTGTTGCAAATATTCAACTCTCCCATTATGCTAAAGCAACCATGCAACCTTTAAATGACTAGGCAAAGATGTTTAATAAAATTCTATTCACAAAAACGGAAAGTCAGATTTTTGCCTGTGTGATAGAGTTTTCTGACCTCTTTTAGTTTACAAAAAATAAAATAAAGTTCAGTAACATCTTCACAAAACTGATAATCAGTGTTACTTATTTAATGGGATCATCAAATTAGGAAGTCATGAGGAGAGATGGCTTTCTTCAAATTCTTCCAGATAAATATTTCAGTTTTCTTTACTTTGACCAAAATTATTGTTTCCCCATGTAGTTGTACAGTATTTAAGTGTACAGAAATTTTATAGCCCAAAATATCCCACTTAAAGTGAAGATGCTATGATTTTTCCCATTACATCCTCTGCAGCTATTCTAGAATTCTTTTGAAAGTCCTTATCTTTAATGGAAGAAAAATATTTTAAAAGATAGAATGAAGGTGTCATAGAAAAATTAATAGTAGAAGGGGTAGTGGATCTTGTTTTCTGCCCTGTAAGAGGAAGAGACCCTCATACTCATCTCTCTACTCTTTAATTACAGGAAAGACCCCCCATGAGCACCCAAAACTACATGGTATTTATGACACTGAGAGAATGATTTAAAAAATGTGTAAAGCTCCAGTCTCATTAATACAATACATAATCCACTGGCAATGTCCGTTGAATAACCATAACAGTAATTTCACAGACAACATCTAATAGAGTTGTAAAAAGTCTTACCAATAACTTAATTTTACAGATATTTTGTAGAGTTTTTACTTGGACATTTATATTAATGGGTACAGTCAAGTCATTCAAACAAAAGATTAATTTTTTAAGTATTTTTTTTCAGATTGTAACATAACAAAAACTTTGAAAAGTGCTTGGATTTGCATCTAAGAAACTGAGTTTGTAAACTTTACTGATTAATTCTACTTTCAGGGTGAGATTGGGATGATCATACACACGGATGACCACTTAGTTTCTGTGTCTACTTCCCTCCAACTCAAATTTATACCATTCCATTAGTTTGAAACAGATATCTTTCCTAGGTGTTCTCATAGGATTTTATTTCAAAAATAAAAAATAACGCAGTAGGATCATGGCTCATGTGAAACAGAGTGTTTCAATGGAATCTGTCTAAATCAGTGCACAATGTCTTTGCTTGAACTACTGCCCAAACCAGGTCAAATCTTAATTTCAATTCGTTCTAAAAGAAAACCAAGAGTATGGTTATTCAAGAATTTCGTTGTAAGAAACAGTGGCTGATTGTTAAACAAGTAAACAGAAGGAATTATATTATGTTATTTATTATTGATAACTACCACAAAATAATATTTTACTGAATGATTTTAGTTTGTCATTTCAATGTTTTGACTGCTGTGAATCAAACAAGTTGGCTGTGCTAATAGTTTCTCACATGCAGCTTTAAGGTGAGTTCCATGTTCAGTAAAATTTTGTTGTCTTAACTGTAGAAAGGTGAATGATAGAAGAAAAGTTTGTGAACTTCAGTACCATAATTTCCTAAAGGTGAGACAATACACAAATAATCTCAGCTAAATTTTCTGAATGTATAATTAAGAGTACTTAAACTTAGAATACTTAAATGGCTTATTTAAGGTCACAAAATGGGTATGTGTCAAATGAAGATTAAATACACAGACTCCCAATCTTCTCGTACTATTTTCATTAGGTGACAGAACTATATACAGAACTAAAATAAAATAATAAAGTACATCTCATGCTGCAGTGAATGCTTTAACTTATTAATAGCTTTTCATCTCCCTTATTTGTATTTAGGTAACATTGACCATCATAAGAATCATGGATTAGCCTGAAAATAGGAAGTGGGTGTTATTGCTAATTAACTGCAAATATTTTATGAAAGCACATTCATCTGTTATTCAGAAACTCTTTTGGCTCTGGCCTACTATCAATTCCACCAATTTTTGGCTGTGTGATTCTGTTCAAAAGGTCTCTGAGTATTAGTTCCAGAGTTTATATAAGGATCAGTTTAGGTATCGTATTGGTAACTGACAGCAGAATTATCATTCTTAGAAAGCCATTACCAGCCTGGAGTGAATGATGTATGGAGATAAAACATTTTAAAGATACTGTGCACAATCAAGGGAACACTTATATAATCCTCTGAAGATTAATCAACCCATCTATAGTCAAGCATTATCTAATATACCTCATTGAAGCTGAAGTTGGTTTCACATTTTTAATCATTTTCCTGATTATCTGCAATTACGTTTATTATAAGGTTACTCTCCTTTTCTATCAGACCACATGCTCATTGTGGAATCATGTCTTATATATTTCCCTCTTATTACCCTTAATTAGTATAGCAATAAGAACATAAAATTCCGTAATAAACTTATTTTGACTGACTAGGAGAATCAATCCCACCTGAGTCTCACATACAAAATAATCAAAGCACTAATTTTGCCTATCTACTTATCAGTGTATCTATGTGAATACAACTAGCTTTTCTATGCATTTTACACGCTATTGAAAAATTCCTAGAGGAATTCCTAGGAATGTGGACTGTCTAAAAAGAAGTGTGTCACTGCAGATATGTTATTGCTATAGTTGCAACTCTTACAAAGGACTTTGCAACATGTTCTCCTTTTCAGTATATGGTTGATTTTTCAGATAGTTTATATAATTATTATTATTGATTTTTTCTTTGTTTATCCAGACACATTTTCATCACTCATGTACCCATCCATTTTTTTTCTTTTATATTTAACACATTACCAACTATGACATTATGTGAAAACATTTTTTAAAACAAAAATTACTGAATATATGTATAAGAGATGGTGGTGATAAAGAAGGCATTGAATAAAAGGATAGAGGAGTAGAAAGATGAAGAGTGGGAAGAGAGAAGGAAAAGGAAGGAAACAAGGAAGATGAGAGAGGAAAGTAATGATAGTTTTTATTTTATTCGTTCTCCAAGCTCTACTATTGAGGACAAGGAATAAAGAGCTCAGGGTGGTCATCCACATTAAACAAATTAGTACATTAGAAAAGCAGAGCTTACATGTTCTGGATTTACTTCCTTATACATTATTTGTGTTGATAAAAAAGATTAAGTGACATGCTTAATTCTATTAATATATGTTAAATCTAGTTAGTGGCCTTCATATTTTCTTATATGAAAGAAGCTAGCTGCTGCATACAGCTGGGTCACTATTTAGTAGTTCTCCTTTTCTATTTATTTCACTCCTTTGATGTCTGGCCTTGTCTTTGATTGTTTACATTCCTACAATAGAGAAGAAAACATAAAATGTATTTAAAAATTCATTTAGAAAATTCTAGATCAAATGTAATATCACATGTCATTTCCCCAAATCTTTGGAAGATTTATAATCATATATTTATATTTATCTATTTGTTTATTTTGTTTTTGTTTTTTCCCTTATTATAGATAGAAACATCAAAGAATTTGTCAGGAACTTTTCCCATGGTTCAGATTTTTTGAAATCAGAATTTCCATAAATGTAGATCAGTTTCAGCTGTTCAATATTATATCATGAAGGTCATCTTTATACTTAATGACTTTTAAAGAGCTTTCTAAACTCTCATTAATTTATTCAGATAGCTCTAAGTTAAACAGTGCCAGAATATATGTATTCATATATTCAATGTGTGAGTTTTTTTTTCTGACTTTTATTTTTATAAACAGGTGCTTCATACTGCATATTACAAAGTACAAAAATAAATATTTCATGGTTGTGAAGTCATATTATTCTAATGGAGTCATTTATCTAGATTTTATTGATATTAAAAAAATAAATAATGACCATAAAGTCTTACAGATGTCTGAGCAAGAAAGCATGTATCTCTAAATATCTAATCCCTGAATGTTACCACTTGGCGTTTCATGCCCTTTGTGTTCATTATATACTTTCTTCCCTTTTAAAAGAGGCTAGATTGCTCTCTTAACAGCTCTAGTTCACTCAAGTAGTTGGCCACTCTTTATTTTCTTTTTACTCTGAGCTGACTCGGTTGCAATGTCTTTTATTAGTTTGAGTTTTCAAGAATTAAGAGTGGCCATTCTAGAAACTGATCATAATATCAGATTTACTAATTAGTTTATTGTATTTCCCTACTAAAAAGGGATTTGTAGATAGTGTGGTCTCCATAATTATACACTGACTTAGGTTTTATTTATTATCTAATGCTTACTTAATAAGTATTCATCAAATTCCTAGTATGCAACAGATCTGTTAGTGACCAGAAATGCAGAGATGACTAAAGCATGGACTCTGTGACTAAGTAATTAATAGTCTAATTTAGTGGTCTGAACCAAGGCCTTCTGGACAAATCCTCATGAAAATAAATTTCTATAAACAAAGTATTATTGAAATATTTACAATCTAGGCATTTAAATAAAGTGTTTGCTGACCCTTTGTCAAATTGGTTACATTGGTATGAACAAATAAAATGTTCAATTATTCAATATCATCTACTTTCATATGTTTTTCCTGTTAATTTTTATGAATGGTGAACAATACATTATACATACATAAAAACAAATACAGACATATTTATGTGTATGTATATATTTTTCCTAATTATACCTTAAACACTGATAAAAATTTCTTAATGTTGGATTTCCAGACTAATAACCTTAATTGGACTCAGACAAAAACATCATAAGCTGACTGGCTGTAAAGGTCTCCACATGGCCAGGCCACCTTTTAGGCTTCTAATCACTAAGCAATTATTTTTCCCCAACATGAGCTTAGGGGTTGGAGGATGTGAGAGAAGGAAAAGGGACAGTCTACAAGGTTTTATAAGAATGACCTTTCTGCCATACAGGTCTAGTCATCTACTTTTTCCCCGTTAGATCATTAACTTATTTTGGACCAAAGTAGCCACTCATTTTTGTTTTATTTTATGTTTTATTTGCGTTCCTTGTAGGTTCAAGCATGGGACTGGCACATTGTCAATGCTCTATCAACATTTGTTAAATTTCCTTTGTAATCATCATAGTGGCATTTTTGATTTTTGAAATTAGAGCAAGCTGTTTTAGAATTAACTCTGTATATACCAATTTTATTCCAGTCATAGTATAGAGCAGTGATTTAATAGCAGATCTTTAGTTAGGAGTAAACGAATGGTAATTCATCTACTAATTTCAGAAATAGTCTGTGAAAATGTATATCTGGAATCTAGGAAAAATAAGATTTTACTTAACAAATCACGTCTTTCTATAAACCCACTTTGTAATGTGGGTTTATAAAATAGTCAGACTCTTCTAGAAGCTGAGCGGTATATCTAATACTAAACATTAACGATCGATGGAATTAACCAGTGTCTGAAGATCCTTCTTGATACACACTGAGTGGCTAAAGATCTGAATAAGCAAACTAGGGAGTCAAAATTGAAAATCTCCTTAAAATGAATTTCTTCATTGAAATCAAACTTCACACAGTTATCTTAAGTTTGCTCTTGTATTTGACTTTCATCCTTTTTATTAACTTATATATTACAGAGGTATATTATTTAAGGAATGTGGCCCAGTGCATGAAGCAGTTTTTCTTTCTATAAAGTACAAGGTGGTGGCTGTGATTGTGGAGGGAGGCAGTCACTATTGAAGCCAAGATACCAAGTAAGAGAAGGGAGCAGGGAAGAAATGTACTATCTATCACTCTCTTCTCTTCCACTCTCATC
This sequence comes from Cheirogaleus major, assembly GCA_963574435.1. Taxonomy (NCBI): domain Eukaryota; kingdom Metazoa; phylum Chordata; class Mammalia; order Primates; family Cheirogaleidae; genus Cheirogaleus; species Cheirogaleus major. The sequence goes on along the minus strand of CAUYPO010027799.1, from coordinate 9,170 downwards.
TGCCTGTACCTGACTTGTTCCAATAGTCTCTTAACTGCTGTCCTGTTTTCTTTCTTGTTCCCTCGCAGTTCATTCTCAGTGTGGTAGCCAGAGTGAGTCTTTCCAAAGGGAAGACAAACCATATCACTTCTCTCTCTAAAGCCTAGCAATGGTTTTCCATTTACATGAAAGGAAATGTCAAAGTCCTTCCCATGGTTTATAAAGTCTTGATTCATCATCTTTTCCTCCAACACCCCCATATCCTCACGCTTTGTTTGCTGCCATTGTGTTCCAGTACTCTCCTCTGGCTCAGTCCACTCCAGTCACACTCCTGACTGTGCCTTTAAAATCAGATTTGTTTCTCCCTCAAGACTTTCGTTCAATTGTTCTCATAAAACAATATCAACTTGGCTTATTTTCTCGCCTACTTCAAATTTTCCCTCAAGTCCTATCTTCTCATTGAAGCCAAACTTGACCACCTGCTTAATATTTCAACCTACACCCATCTTCAGCCCAATCATTTTACCCTTCCTTAATTTTCCTTTTAGTTATTTTTACATAGTACTTATCACCTCCTAATATATTATACAGTTTTCTAATGTATTATCCTTTTTCTTTACTGCTTCTTGGTTAGTTTCTGCTGTAATGAGCAGCCTGGAAGGCAGTAGTCTTTGTTCATTGATGTTGCTGAAGCACATAAAGTACATAGTAGAAGATTGATAAATATTTGTTGAGGAAAAAAAAGAATAATGTCAAGACTAATTGTTCCCTATTGACCTAAAGAAAAGACTTACTGATCTTGATATTTGGGTAGATGGTCCCTCAAGTCTAAGCCATGAGAAAAATTGTACCAACTGAGGAATAAGAGAAAACATTTAATTATTTTTGCTAAAAACTCAGGATTTTTGTTGAAAGGCAATGATTAGAAATTGTGGCAATGTGTGTGCTTTTTATATATTTTGTGTACAAATGTATGTAATTCATTTAAATTATGTTTTATGATTTTTATTTTCATTAATACTTTATTTCTGAAACAGAGTTTTAATGTCTTCAAACTCTAAATATGTAGCAATAGCTCAAAATATTATGAGTCAGTAAAGCAATAGAACAACTAGATTCATTGCCTCCTCCTTCAAGCAGGCGGTATAGTTCACTGTGGTTCCATTCTTTGTTTTCAAAGAAAATGTTTTAGTAAAGCCAAATTTGAAATATAACAGGCAAAAAAGGACATTTTAGGGTTTATAGTAAGATACTCACAAATATTTCCCTGTAGGGTAAAGAAAAGAAATTCTAGAAAAGTCTGCCCAATTTTTTAGGAATAATTCTGAAAATCTTGGTTTGCTCCTTCTTAGATGGCCATCTAAGGATTGTTCATTCTTCTTTCTGGCGTTGCATTTTTACTTTACTTACCTACCTAAAACCTTACTTTGGGATGAGTTGTTATGGTCACAAAAATTATCCCTTTGAGTACTAGAGACCTGATTCTGGCTCTATTATGTTCTAGTTGAATGTTTTTAACCAAGTCCTTAAACCATATGTCTAATTTCTTCATATATTTATCAATCTACAACTTATGCCATATCTGAGTTTACAATTATAATATGAATAATAGCATTTTTTCTCTTTTTAATCTTTTAATTATTATGGGTCCATAAAAGTTGTATATCTTTATAGGGTACATGTGATATTTTGATATAGATTCATGTGTTAAATATTTTCACATTTTACATTTTAAAATAATTTAAATTTCTTGATATAATAAAGAAAAGAATATAATCTGTCAGTTTTTAATGATAAGTTTAGCCCATTAATAGTTAAATGTTTATGAAATATATATATTTAAATATATATAAATATGTTTAAATATTTATATTATATGATATAAATATATTATATATTATATAATATATAAATATATATTAAATAAATTTATACTCTTTTTTAAATTAATGAACACATACAGAAATTTGATTATTCCTAAAAATATTATTATAACTAATAATAACCACATAGATAACTTAAGTCTTGAGAAGATGTTTAATTTTGGTTAATTCACCATTAAAAGAAAAATTGCTCTCCAATGGATTTTCACATTCTCTACAGCTTGCCCTTAGCCTTTCCATACAGAAATTAACTTCTAACTGACCTGATGCTATATTGTTGCTAATGATAAGGAATAATAAGATTGTTGTCTGACAAAATGTATAAAGATTTAGAAAATATATTTCTGGCAAACTATAGCTCAGGAATAGATTCAAGTTCATATAAATCTGAATTATAATCTATTCCTGATACTGAATATGACATAATTAACAAAAGAACCAAACCCTTGCATCTATTAGTCAACAAATTCTGCCATTGTTAAGTATTTATAAGTGGTAAAAATATCAGACAATTGTCAGTTGTGAATTCAGATCTGGTGTAGAACTTGAATATGAGGGGTGCTGGTATATGGATTAAATGTTTAATATTAGTTAGTCATGAAAATATTTTTACATACATAAGTATATGCCATTTATTTTAGTGATTGTACAGATTTTTGTTTTCTTCCAGTTTCTTGGAAATATATCATGGTATTTCTGGATAAGTGAGATTTTGCTATATATAATATGACATTACGTTTATAGCTAGCTGGTTATATTTTCAGGAAGTTTTAGTGAAGAAAACAATAATAAATTGCTTGTGAAGAGCACTAAAATACTCCAATGTGATTTTACAGTTTTTCTCTAGGTTGAAGGAAGGGGAATTATTTACAAAACAGGATAAAATCAGTTCAAAGTGAATCCTCAACACTTAATTATACTAGCTTTTAGAAAGTAGCTCTATTAATAATATAAGCACAGTTGCATTTCCTCTTGTATCACCTTTGAATTGTTCTTGAGGCATTGCTTATTCTCTTGACAGCATTGCTTATACAGTTTCGCTAAGTGTGAGGCCTGCCTGTCCACTACCTCACTCTGTTTTTCTAACTGTTTGGAGAATAATTACTCCCCAGGGGTTATAGCATGCTCTGTGCAATATGTGCTGAGCAGTCTGACCAGAAATTCTAATAGACTTAAGCCTGGTCTCCTGCCAGCTCAAGCGGTAGGAGAATTCTTGGCTCCTATAATAATTTAGGTACACAAAACCAAGAAAGAGCTTCTGAACACATTCCTTTGATTATGGATTTTAAAAGCAGTAGGTTCCTTGGATAGACTAGTTTACTTTACAAGAGAAAACTAAAAAGTACTGACAAATTTTATCTTTTCATTTTTCCTAGGTAATCCAGGCTATTTGAAATCAGCAATTTCAAGTTACAGCAGTTCTGTTGCTTTAAGTTGAGCCATTTTGCCTGATAGAAATACGATTCATGCAACTTAATATGACAAACCAGCTAAAATTTCTGCCGTCCAACTGCCCACCCTTAACTTTTGGTAGTATAGAAATGGACGAAATACATTAGCCAAAACTTTTGAAAAACATTACAATGAAATACATATTTTCATTGAAAATGTATATATAAAGAGTATAAAACCAGATAAATTTAAGAAATAATTATCAGAAAATTAGTAAATGTGTTTGACTTTTTGGTTGGTATATAATATGCTGTTTTCCAAAAATTCTTAAAAGGTCAATATTAATTTAAAATATTAAAATATCACATAGATTTGTATCAAGAATATAAATAGCTTTTATTAAATTATTATTATTTTATTTTCATATTATTTTGCTTGAGGTTAGCTACTTAGGATACCTTTTAAGAATGATACTTTATACTCATCATTGAAGAGAAGGAAGTTACATGAGGAAGGAAGAAAATAAAGACCCTATTTTTTTACTACTTTTTAGTACCATTAATGAAGTCTTATGCAAAGTAAAAGTGAACACTGTCACTGCTGTCTTTCCCAGTGAGCTCAATACCTAGTAGGTTAAAGGAATATACAACTTAAAAACACTATAACATTATAGTAGAAAAATAATTTTTGATTCTATAAATTTTTAGCACATTATCAGGAATTAATTTTCATGATATTTTATAGGTCACATGTCAAGAAAATTGGGATAACTGGAAATGAATCATAATTTCTAAATGATATTTGCCTAGGGAGAAAATTCTGCATTTATTTATATTAAGAGTCACTTATTAAACAAAATTTTGTTAAAATTTTACTTAATGTAGTACTGTTTTGTGCCCAAAGATGATAGGAGTAGCAGTGGATAAAAGGTACGTGCTCTTATATACCCTTCTCTGTACAGGAAAACATATATGTATTCCAAACCTATTTCCTCCATAATGTTGGAGTCTCCTACTCATGCTATTTCTCCACACTGCAATAAGTGGTTGAAAACATTGTGCAGAGGAGTATGTTGGTGGCAGATGGAGGGAATTCTATCTTTCTCATTAGTCTCCCAGAAAATTAGGCTATCTTAAAGGATATTCTACTTGAAGGGAGGGCATTTTTTAAAAAAGCATTTGTTCTGTGCCACCTCTTTGGCTAGAACTGTGTTTCTACTTGAAGGCTATAATAACTAAAAACTATTATACAATGTTGCCTTATAGAAAAAGATGAAACATTTAAGAAATATTATATACTGCATTGAAGTATAATGTGTTCAGTTATCCAGCTCCCCTTCAAACAGTCTTTATGACATGGGTTATGTTGACTCTGTTTTTGGAGATAACCTATATTAGTCTAAGATAAGTGTGGTGCTCCATCTGTCTCACCCATAATAGTATGGAAGTCTTGGCTTTAAACAATCAACATATGCCATTTTTTATGATTATTCTTGGTCCACAAATAGGCACATAGTCTATGTCAGCTCAATCAGACTAAAGAAAAGGATTTCTATTTTATGATTAAATACGTAGTCCTCTCTCTACTCCACTAAATGTGAAGAGGGAACATGTTGTCTTTGCTGATGTTGGTGGCTATTTCTCAGTCATGAGTAAAGCCAGCCTAAAGGAAGAAAAGAGAGAATCATAGAGTCTATATTTTCCCCATTGTTTGATGTCATATTATTTGTGAAAAAAATGAATTTTCTCAACTTACAGTACCTTAACGTGGGTTCTCAGTCACTTGAAGCCAAAGGTATCCTCAACTGCTACAGCAGATAAGTGGCAGAAACTTATTTGAAGCCAATTATATCTGACTGCAAATTCAATTCTTTTTGTAGTGTTTGAAATAAATAGAATATATATACAGTGGCATTGTGAGTCAATTAATTTTAACCCTATAGCTAGTTATGTCTTGTTTTCATATTTGTCAGATAATTGACTTATTATTTAGATATCTGAAAAACAGTAATAAATGCACAAGCACCTTGCTACTTCGGGAGCCTGACGAAATTGAAGAGTTGTTTTGGAAAATCTAATCAAGAGCTAAATAACAACCCATATTCAAAGCAGTTAAATTTTTCTTTTTTAAAATTTTTACTACTATAAACACTTGTGCATATTATCGTTTATTTTGACCCTGTGTTCTTGCTGCTCATTTTTCTTTACATAAATATTACACTTGCAAATGAGTTTTGGGATTGTAATTTTTTTCTACAATGGTGGAAAAATACCTTTTGTACATCTTTTTAAATATCAAAGCTATATATATAGGGATGTGCACAACTAGGACCTTAAGGAAGGTTGGTTAAAGGAAACAAAGGGGAGGATATGGATAAATTGATTCAAAAGAATTTAAACAACACCTGGTGTCAGAAATATACCTCAGGCTTACTACATGTTGTGATTGATTCTGGAAAAATTGATCAGATAAGAAGTTTATGGGAAACACTAATCAGAAAGAAAAATAAAAGTAAACGTTGAAATTATGAGTTTATTTTCAGCAGATATAAAAATTTTAGAAGCTTATATTGATAATCGGTAAGTGTTCGGTGACATAAATTAGAAGAGGGAGGAGAGAATGTGATTATTTTGGAGAAAGAAAATGTATTGTGTTTATTCAATAGAAAGAATATGTTCAGCCTGTTTAAGGGACTATGGACAGGTAAGCAAAACACAAAGCAGAAACAAGATTTCTACAGGAGGCTGAAAATTATTTTTATTCATGAGACAATAAGAGTCATGTGAGCCAAAACCAAAGGTGATATTTTCGAAAATAGAAGAGGCTATATAACTGAGACTGGGATGTACTGGACCAAATTCTTTGTAGTTTTGGCAATGTTGTCAGTCTTTCATTAACAAAGTACAATAGTGATATTATAATAAAAGAGTCACCTGAAATTGCATTAATTATCATAGTGGAGGGAACTAGCTTTGATTAGGAAAGTTTGGGAAGAAGTATTTGGAAGGAAATTGTATGATGAACAAAATAATTCATAATTGAATTTCATATATTGTAAATGAAAGATTATAAACCTGAGCCTGAACTTTTGGAAAATTCTTAGGTACTGCAGATAAGTTTTCTTTCCTCCTGAGGTTGTCTAGTAAGTTTAAATAATTAACTAAATAGTTTTGAACCAATGTTGTCAGACTTGTCTTTGCCTGGTATCATCATTGCAGAGAAGGGAATACAGTAGTTCGCTCTTATGTTCCTCAGGGAGTATGTTCCAAAACCCAGTGGATATTTCAAACTTCAGATAGCACTGAACCCTATATATACTATGTTTTTCCTATGCATACATAGCTATGATAAAGTTTCATTTATAAATTAGGACCATTAGGAAGTTAACAATAATAGCTAATAATAAAACAGAACAATTATGAAAACACCCCAGCATTACTATTCTTGCACTTTGAGGCCATGTGATGCCATGACAAGTTGATCTAATAAGTAAGGTGGCTACTAAGTGGCTCATGGGTTGGTAGCATATATAATGCAGATACACTAGATTAAGGGATAATTCTCTTTTTCTCATATAGCAGTCCAAGCATAAATAGTCAAGGCTGATATAATGGCTCCAAGTGCCAAGAGTCCAGGCTTTTTCTATCTGTTTGATATTCTATCCTTAAAACCTCGCACATGATCTTAAAATTCTACTGCAGCTCTTGCCATCATAACTGACTTAATAACAACATGTGAGCCTCTAGAAGGCCCAACACCACATTCCAAAGTTCTGTGGGGCAATAAATTTCCTTTATTCGATTGTGTTATGTTTAGTTGTGTTTATTTTATTTACAGTTAAGTGAATTCTAACTCCTTTAGGTACTCAATCATCTATAAGATAACTTCTAAGCTTATAACCCTGAAACATTAAACATGTTTATAATCAGACCACAGCCTAGCCCTCTATCCTGATTTCTATAATCTCTTGTTGTGCATTTAGTGTTACAGTAACACAACAAAACATCCAGAATGTCCCATAAATATCACAGTGTTTCTTTTATCTCTGTGTTTGCTCTTTGTTCATGTTTGGAATGCCTTCTTCTTCATGCCTGCATTTAACTTATTATCTCCTAATCATCTGAGACTGAGCTCAGAAATCACTTTCTTCACGAATCTTTCTTTGTTTTTCTTGCGGGCAGAGTATTCTTATTCTTTTCCCTCAATAACAACCCAGGTATCTTAATCATTGCATTCACTATAGTGTGCTATGATCATTTACTTCATGAGTCTAGATTATGGACTATAATGAGCCATATTCACTATTAAAATTCCCTACCCTAACATACATGCACATATTCTTTCTCTCTCTTTCTTCCCTTCACTTCCCTTCCCTTCCTTTCCTTTCTCCTCCCTTCCCTTCCTTTCTGTTCCCTCTTTCTTTTTCTTTCTCTCTTTCTTTTCTTTCCTTCCCTCCTTCCTTCCTTCCTTCCTTCCTTCCTTCCTTCCTTCCTTCCTTCCTTCCTTCCTTTCCCTCCCTCCCACCCTTCCTTCCTTCCTTCTTTCCTTCCTTCCTTCCTTCCTTCCTTCCTTCCTTCCTTCCTTCCTTCCTCCCTTCCTTCCTTTCTTCCTTCCTTCCTTCCTCCCTTTCCCTCCCTCCCTTCCTTCTTCCCTTTCTTCCTTCCTTCCTTCCTTTCCTTGCTCCCTTCCTTCCTTTCCTTGCTTCCTTCCTTCCAACAGGGTATTGCTCTGTCACCCAGGGTAGAGTACAGTGGTGCAATCATAGCTCACTATAGCCTGAAACTCCTGGGCTTAATCTATCCTCCCACCTCAGCCTCTTGAGTAGCTAGGACTAAAGGCATGCACCATCATGCTTGGCTAGACGTAAGGGTCTCGCTATGTTGCCCAGGCTGGTCTTGAACTCCTGGCCTGTAGTAATCCTTGCACCTCAGCCTCTCACAGGGTTGAGATTACAGAAGTAAGCCACCACATTGGGCCCCCTAATACATATTCTGTCACAAAGTAGGAGTTTAACAATAATTATTGAATAAATGAAGTAGATAATGAGTGTACAAGGATTTAAACTTCCAATTTCATTACCTCTATGCTAAATTTGTTTCTGGAACAAAAACACTGGGCTGGAAACCAAAAGACCAAAATTGGTTTGGCTTTACACCTTACAAGTTTGTTTTGTTTTTTTTTTTCTGAAGTCAAAGTACCATCTGTGCTTATGTTTTTATAACAGGAAGTTTTCTTACAGAAATTAGTACTCCTGGCTTCTTTTTCTGCCCTTTCCTTATTCCTCCTGTCACATGGAAAGGTGACTAATATGGTGAGTGAGCTTGTAAAAGGAAACTGGTGATTGAGTTTGATCCCTTCTTGTATTCACTTTGAGATGTGCCAACCTCCTGGTGTTAGGTGTTCAGGTTTGCTTTCTGCTATGCACTATAACAGTCTGTCTTTTTAGAGACAGTCTTGAAATTTCTCCAGCTATTATGGTGACCATGTGCATAATTATGTATAATTTAGTGGTAAAGTATTAACAAGCTTGCTTAGTTACAGACCTGAGGCTCATCTTCCAATGGCTCTATCAGTAGGTAGATGTAATGGATGCAATGTTTTAGTCTTCATCCTGTGTGTCTTAGTCCATTCAGGTTGTGATAACCAGGTAATATAAACTACGTAGCTTATAAAAACCAGAAATGTATTTCTCACAGGGCTGGAGGCTGGGAACTCCAAGATCAAAATACAGGCAAATTGTGGTTTTGATTTGCATTTCTCTGAGATGTTTGGCCTTTATCAAGAAATCCCAAAACAACAAATGCTGGCGAGGATGTGGAGAGACAGGAACTCTCATACACTGCTGGTGGGACTGCAAATTAGTGCAACCTTTGTGGAAAAGAATTTGGAGATACCTCAAGCAGCTAGCAATAGAAA
>CAUYPO010027795.1:0-16625 GCA_963574435.1 Cheirogaleus major | reverse complement strand
TTCCTGACCTGGGCGTGGCTCAGCTCCTGGCGTCCCATCACCTGCCTGTCTCATGCCCCGCTGCCCCTGCAGCCGGCCTGCCACTCATCAGGCAAGCCTTTCCCACTGATTTCTGGCTCGAATTCTGCCAAATTATATACTCTCTGGGACACAGCGGAAGGAAAAATGGGCTGTCTATTGAAGGATGTGATCACTTAGCTACTTCCGGACCGCGCTCACCGGCCGCGAAGCGAGGCCGCAGCGGCACTCGCAGTCCGCACGGCGGCGTGTGCTGCGCATCCACCACGCGTCGCTTCGCTCCCGTGCGATGAGGAAAGCTTTAAGCACCGAAAGCGTGTTTACTTTACAGGCAGCTTTAGGAAAATAACTAGAATAACCCTACTGAGGACTTGTTAAAAGGTCTCAGACTCGTAGTCACTTATTAGCTGAACGTGCACACCGCAGCTGCAGAGATGAAAGCAAAAGCTCTTGGCTGTCGGCTACAGTCGCCGCCGGGCTGTGCGCGTCCATCTGTGGCTGTCGGCCACAGTCGCCGCTCGTACTGAAGTGGTTAACATTATTCCTAATGGGGCGCTTTCCTGGCCTAGCCCAGCAGAGGTTGCTGTTTTAGAGACAAACCTTGACCTCCCCCCTATTTGGCTGGGGCTGGCCAGGGAAGGGTGAGATTTAAATACAGTCACAGTAGCTGGAGGCTGTAATCCTAGTACTTTGGGAGGTTGAGGAGGAAAGATCGCTCAAAGGCAGGAGTTCGAGAGCAGCCTGAGCAATATAGCGAGCCCCTATCTCTACAAAAGATTAAAAAAAAAAATTACCTGGGTGTAGTGGCATGCTTGTAGTCCCAGCTACTCCTGAGGTTGAGGTGGGAGAATTGTTTGAGCCCAGAAATTTGAGGTTGCAGTGAGCTATGATGACACCATTGCACTCTAGCCCAAGTAACACAGAGACCCTGTCTCAAAAAAGAAATAAGTTAAATCAATCAATCAATCAATCTAGTCTCTTAGTGAGGGGTACAGAGAACTCTTAAAAGTGTGCCAAGATGTAAGCTCAGCATGTAGACACTGTTGGGTGCCCATCAGTAAGGGACAAGTGATACACATTGCAGTACATTCATTCAGTGGAGTTATAGTAGCTGTTAATAGGGATGCTCCAATATGGAAAGATCTCAAAACTGTATTACTATGTTACAAAAGCAAGGTGCAGAACTGTGTTTATAGTATGATTCTTTGGGGCTAAAATATTTATGCAGATTAAAAATAGAAATATATGGGATATATGAGGGAGATTTAACCATCCATTTTCTACTTTCTGTACTGTTTTAATTTTCTAATCTTATACATGCATTATTTTTTTAAATGTCACTGAGGATTATCTGAGAAGGAAGATTATGGCTAATTTAAAAAATCTTTCTCAAAGGTCATGATGGCACACGCCTGTAGTCCCAGCTACTCTGGAGGCTGAGGCAGGAGCATCACTTGAGCCCAGGAGTTCAAGGTTGCAGTGAGCTGTGATCGCGACACTGCACTCTAGCCTGGGCAACAGAGCAAAATTCTGTTTCTTAAAAAACATTGTTCTATTGTGTACATTCTTTCTTTTTTTTTTTTTTTTTTTTTGAGACAGAGTCTCACTCTGTTGCCGGGGTTAGAGTGCTGTGGCGTCAGCCTAGCTCGCAGCAACCTCCAACTCCTGGGTTCAAGCAATCCTTCTGCCTCAGCCTCCCGAGTAGCTAGGACTACAGGCATGCCCCACCATGCCCGGCTAATTTTTTCTATATATTTTTAGTTGGCCAATTAATTTCTTTCTATTTATAGTAGAGACGGGATCTCACTCTTGCTCAGGCTGGTTTTGAACTCCTGACCTTGAGCGATCCTCCCACCTCAGCCTCCCAGAGTGCTAGGATTACAGGCGTGAGCCACTACGCCCAGCCTATTGTGTACATTTTTATATTTTTTTTTAAAAAATCACCTTTTGAGGTGGCAGCAGGTATTGCTACCGTGGCTTCTACGCCTCTTAGTGCCTGACACGTAGTAGTTACTGAATAAACGTTTGTTCAGCAGATGACTAAATACGATGTAAAGGCCGGAAACATTTCTTTCTTACCTTTATTTCCCTTCAGAGAATATTTCATCATCTTGTCGAGTGTTCCCAAAATACCTGAAAAGCAGGGTAGGTGACAAGGTTATCTTGAACATGCTTCCTCTTCTGCCAAAAATCTCAATCATTTTCACACATTCATTCAAGAAACATTTTTTGGTCACTTACTACATGCACAGGACAGAACAAGGGGCTGGTGTTAACTTCCCGGGAAGATTTTCCTAGTGAAGATATTCATTCAACAAACATTTATTGAGCCCCTACCACATATTCCAGGTGCGGGGACATCTGGGTGCCACGGGACTGAACCCTATCAGATCCAAAGGTTCTTTGTCAAGCAGATCATTTTACTATCTGAAAGAAATTCATAGTTAAAACAAGGAATCTACACAATGCATTTGTAAATGTTCTAATTATAATATAAAGGAGAAATACAGGGCAAGTGATTAATAATAAACTGTGAATATTTGCACAGGACTCCCAGGACCATGATGAAGTGGCCCCGTGCTTGAACCTATCCACGGAATCACCCAGAAAGCACCTGCTGCAAGCGCACATGGATAGTGGTGTCTCTGTGGGTGATGTGATCTTTTAAATTTTGGAACAACTCTTGAGAAAAAAATTAGTTTCTATAGTAGATACTTTCCTGGAAAATTTAGTGTATGTTAAAAGCATGCACAAATTCACTGTGTTTATTTGTCAAATGCAGGGTCTATGCACAAATAATTACAGATTGTGTTTTTGTCTCCGTGGCTGCCCGGCTGTGGGATGTGGGGTGAACTGACTGGGGCACTGCAGGACACCCAGCATCCCCGCATCCCCTCCCCTGCCCACGTGCCCCAGGCACACGCACGTCATCCCCCAGCTGAGAAAAGCAGCCCCTCTCCTCCCAGGGCAGATCCCGCCCCCCGCCCCAGCATGGGCTCCAGGGGCAGCCAGGAGGCTTCAGAGACAGGAACTCTGAGCAGGCAGAACCGCCCTGTCTCGCTGCATATCTGCAGGCAGCAGGAAGTCCTGACACCCAGGATAATGTGGTGTGCCAGCCCCAGAGCAGGGACTAGGCTGCCGCTTCCCAGGCGCCAGACAGCAGGATTCCGGCTGAGGCAGATATAAAGGTGATAATCAAATACAACCCGTGTTAAAAAGGACCTTGTAAAAAGTCCCGAGAGTGAAGACCAGCCACGCCCTCTCCCTCATGGCACAGGCCTGTGTGCCAAGCTACATGTATTCATGTTTAAAAAACAACATTTTTAAAGTTATCTGGGAAGCAGGGATATGGTGTGGAACAGGCGAGAGCCTCAGAGAACACACCGATAGTCCAAAGCCAGACAGACCGCGGAATGAGGCAATATTTTCTTCTTCTTATTTTTATTCCTTGTGGATTTTATTTATTAATCCTCAATATTAATTATAATTAAAACATTTCAATATATCATGTATTTTAATAAATTTAAAATATAAATATATTCTCTAGCTATACTAGAATAATTGATATAATCAGAAAAAGATTAATAATTATTATTAATCATTAAAGAAATATTCTTTATTCCTCATTGACTTCTTTCTAATATGTTTACTTTTTCATTAATCAGAAAATAACACATATTTGTGGTAAAAAAGATTCACTCAGCACTGAAGGGTAAGAGTACAAAGTTAAATTCCCCTCTTCCACCCACTCCCACTTCCCAGAGGTGCGAGTTCCTTATGTAACCTTCCCTGAAATTTTTTCTATGCAGATGCAGATATATACATGTATAGATGGGCTTGATCCATTTTAAAAACATGCAAATGTGTTTTTAGTACACACTCTGTTTGGCAATTTGCTTTTTTTATTTCATAATATCTTGGGGGACCTCTTTCCATGATAGTACATTTAGAGCCACAGATTGTTTTCATTGGGGTCTAGATTTCCTTTGAACCAATGTACCCTAGTTTATCATCCCAGGGAGCAGGCACCTCTGGAACTCGGTGGTGGAGGGCACAGCACACAAGTGTGATGAACGCACTGTGCAGGTGTCTCTCAGCACACCTGGGGAAGGGCAGTGGGGCCTTGTCCCGGAAGGTGGTTGTACTGGGTGATGTTAAAGAAAAATTATTGGCTGGGTGCATGGCTCACCCCTGTACTCCCCGCACCTTGAGGCTTCAGAGAGCTATGATCGTGCCACTGCACACCAGCCTTGGTGACAGAGACACTATCTCAAAAAGAAAGCAAGAAAAAATCATTCAATGACACTTGTTAAAGCACCGTGGGGAAGACTTCAGTCAGGACCATCACCATAGTACAGAGACCGCTGCAACTGGGTCTCAGAGATTGGGCCCAACTCCGAACACAGCCTGGGGAAGTGGGAATTTGTAGCCAGGGAGCAGGGTGAGGTGTGGGGGTCAGTGGACAGAAAATGTGTAAGAGGAAACATCAGGGGTAGGGAGACTCTGGCTAAAGCCACTTAACAGGATTTTTTGCTGAAGACAGGCCAGGTGATCAGACATCACCTGAGGCTGGTGGAGGATGAGGCACTGGATCAAATATTGAGGATGATCAGATATTGAGGGTGCCGGGTTCTTGCTGGCCTGACTAGGCAGAGTTCTTGCTAAAACTGGATTTTACAAGGAAGTGCACAGATTGGCCTAGGAGAAGATTCAGGAAGCTGATTGAAGTTTGGCCCAGCAAAGACCCTTTTTCAGTAATTATTCTTTCTCCCAGCACTGGCTAGGTACGGGTCTGAGTCACAGAGTTGGCGGGAACCCGGGAGTCCAGTGCTCACGCTATATGAATGAGAAATCTAAGGGGTTAAGGGTTGGTCCAAGTCACTACCAACTGATGGAAGACCCCACACGTGCTGACCCACCAGATCTGCTCAGCATATCAGTCCCTCCCCCTGCCTCATGTCCCCCCCCGGAATGCTACGCTGGCCTGGCCTTCCAGTAGAGAAAGAGGGATTCTCAGTGTGGGTCCTAGACACAGTCAGAGCCCCAGTGACAGGACAGGAAACACCAAGGATCCACGTAGGCCAGGGAAGAGCTTCAAAACCCACTGAGGGTCCTTGTGCGCCTTGGAGATGGAACAGCAAGTGGCCTAAATTTGAGCAGCTTCTTTGGAGGGCGCATTGATCTGAGGGATTATAGAGCCAGGGCATATCCTTTTGTTTTGTCCTCACACTGGTTTTCTGAGGACAGAGGTATCATCTTAAAATCTAGTCTCTTCGGGGTTCCTGTGGAAGGAAGGGCTTGATCCCTGGTTGCCTTAAATGGCTGGAAGCAGGCGGGGAAGCGCTGAGGCTGCGACTTGGTCTTTCCCATGGTCTCCAGTGGACTCCGGAGTCCCCAGGGTGGAGGGCTAGAGTGCCGTGGAGTCAGCCTAGCTCACAGCAACCTCAACTCCTGGGCACAAGCAATCCTCCTGCCTCAGCCTCCTGAGTAGCTGGGATTATAGGCATGTGCCAACATGACCAGCTAATTTTTCTATTTTTAGTAGGGACGGGAAGCTCTTACTCAGGCTGGTTTTGAACTCCCGACTTTAGCCTCCCAGAGTGCTAGGATCGCAGGTGTGAGCCGCCGTGCCTGGCCACAGTGGAGTTTGGAGGGGAGGGTAGACTCATCCCTATAACATATAAGCTGTGGGAGATGGAGCTGCTCATCTACATTCACAGAGCCTCAGTTTCCCAACCTGTCAGTGGGAGAAATAGTATATGAAGCATGGATTGTTGGGGAATTCGTTGAGGTAATGTGTGCAGAACATCTAGAAAAGTGCCTAGCCCTCATGGACACTGCTTTCAACAGGCTGGGCAGGGCCTCATTGGATTATCCTTGTTTCTACGTGGATGTGTTGAGAGCTAAGGCTCAGAAGAAGGTTTGTGACTTGAGTCTACATGAAGGGCACTATTGGCCAGAGTCCAGGAAAAGATTCTGTAATGAAAGCACAATGTATCCAGTCCCAAGGGTCTGCCGTCCACAGCTGCATCCACAACAGAGAGGTGGCACGAGGGAGCTGCTGGGGCAGGTAAGGCCACCTCCCATCTGCCAGGCCTTGTGTGATGTGTGTTCAGCCAAGACGGAAATCAGGGATCTCTAAAGAGCCTCGGGCATCGGGGGTGAGGGGAAATTCTGGAACACCGAGGGGGACAGCACCCATGCTGGCAGCAGGAGGGGCCAGGTGCCAAAGAACTTGGTACAAATAAAAAACCCACTGGGCATTTGGCCATCTCTGTCTGTCCTCTTTGTCCCTGCAACTCTGAACACAGTACTGGCTCTTTTTCCATGTCCCTATGCTGTCTGGGGCTGATGGCCTAAGTACCCCTCAGAGCTCGGAGCCCCTGCACTGTGGGCAGCAAGTGGTCCTGCACCCAAGGTCATCTCCTTGCTGCAGTGGCCTTTGTGTGTGCTTGACCCTCAGGCACTCAGGGTCCCAGGGCAGGTCCAAGCCCCGTCTCGGGACTTGGTGAAGGTCTGATGGCACTGCCCCTCCGGGTCCACCGTGAGTAGGGATGAGGGTACGGGCTTGGGGTCTCTGAGGCAGACAGAGAGGGGCCAGGCTTCAGGCTTCACACAACCTCCTACTGCTGATAATTTGCGGGTTTGTGGCTAATCCTTGCTTCTTCCTCTCTCTCCTGGCTGCTGGCTTTCAGATATGTCACGGTTCATTGAGGTTTCCACCAAAGAGGGCCAGGAGAACAGAAACGATCTAAAACTCAAAATGCCCTGGTGGGATCATCTACTTGCAATTCTAATTTTTTAAAATATATTTTTTATTTTCCTGGAAGCATAGATTGAAGTTGCCCTGAATATATGCTCCCTACTCTAATCTTAAAAAAATAATTGGTCAAGGAGGAGAATAAAACCTGACCAAAAAGAGTACTGGAAAGATTATATGTGGATTTCAGTTCTGCCATATTTTGCCTTCTAAGGTACAATTGAAAAATGGTTGGAAATAAATTAATAATTGAATTCTGAACACATAGGCTGCTCCAAAGACTCAGACATACAAGTCAAATCTCCAAATCCCCACTGCCTCCTCATACGGTGGGAAAGTGAGTTATGATTATGGAATACAGGATTCTAGAAATCTTTTATTGTGGTCCTCAAACTAGGCTGCACAGGAATCACCTGGGAAGCTTTAAAAACTAATGATGCTGGGGTCCCCTCTCCAGAAACTCACATTTATTTCATCTGGGGTACAGACTGGCATCAGAATTTTAAAAATTTCCCCAGGAGATTGTGATGCGACATTAACACCAACATGAGTGTAGCCAGATTCAGGAACTACTGCACTCCTCCTCCTTTCACGCATCTGTAAACTGAGGCTCAGAGCTGGGGGAAGGCCTGCACGAAGGTTACCAAGGCTGCGTGCTGGCTTTCATCCCTTGGGCCCAGTTTTCAGCTTCCTCAGCGGGTTGCCCCAAGTCCCCCTGACAGATTTCATCCTTGATAAGGGTGCCCCTCCTGGCCCCCTCATGCCCTAGGTGTGGCTGGTTGGCATGCTAATTCTCCAGCAGCCTGGGCCCCTGGGTGGCTTCACAACTACCTGTCAGCTGACCACTTCCTCCACCAGGAGAAGCCTAATATGGCCCCAAGACCCTTTCATCCCAAGGTCCCTTTCATCTGCGTCTTTTAAAGTGCTGTGAAAAGTTTCACCCATCAAAGAACCCCCAGGAAGAAGGTCTCAGGCAAGAACCACTTACCCCATTTCACTGGTGGCAAAACTGAGGCTCTGAGAGAAACTGTCACTTGCTCCAGGCTGTAAAACCACAAATCTTCAGCTTAGCTCTCTGGTTCCTCTTGAGATAAATCAGTTGACAGAAACCTGCAGGGCTGAAAGAAACCCCACTGAGTCTTCCAGAAAGAGACAGTGAAGTAGAGAGGTGCTCTTGGATGGATTCCCTCCTTCGTCCTTGTCCTTGTCCTTGTCCTCTTATACCTCAGCACCTTGAGCTGCTTCTTCCCTCTATACCCTCAGGAGTTCCAGGCCCGGCTTCTCCTGGCGCATCCACCCCGTGAGCTGCCCGAGTGCGGCGTGAACACAGCGCCCTGCCCACCAGGAGCTCACAGGCCAGACGGGAGCCAAGATGAGCACAGCTGAGAAAACACCACCGACTTTGCAAGGCGGGGCGGGAGATGTGGCAGACGGGCGGCGTGGGGGCCAGGTGGAGGCCGCGGGCGGCGGGAGGGCTGTGCGCAGAGCTCGGGTGAGTGTGTCTCCACTGCCCCATCTGCCACGCGCGGCGCGGCGAGGGTGGCCGGGATGCCCCAGGAGCAGCGGCGGCGTGCGCGCACGGGCCACACAGCTCTAACAGGGAATCGATGGGTTTCTGTGCTCCTTGCTGGCACATTTGCAGATGGGAAAACCAATGCTCAGAGAGGTTAAGGGACTGGGCTGCAGCCCGGTAACTAATAAGGGACTAAAGCGAAGACAGAGCCAGGAAGCCGCACGGTTCGCGGCGTCGCAGCCTCGCCCGAAGAGGGCGGAAACTGGCGGAGCCCACGCCGCGGGCCGGGACGGAGGGACCGGGCTCCCGCGTGTTCGCGCGCCCACGGCGGGTTCACTGGGCTCCACTGGCCACCAGATTCCAGGCCGGGTGGGGTGGGGTGTGGTGAGCGGTCAGACCCAGCTTCCAGCGGTCTCCCAGGGAAGACGGACGGCGACGTGAAGAACCCGGCTACCGAGATGCGCAGGAGAGACCCGAGGCTGAGAGCGCGCTGCGGAGACCTTGATCCGGCCTGGGGTCCCGGCTCCCCCGCATCTTCTTGCCCACACGGACGCGTGGGCAGACCCAGGCCGCGTGGCCGGCTCCGGTCAGCAGCGCCGATGACTGCGTGGGCAGAGCAGGGAGTCGCCGGACGCGGCCGCGTGGGGTTGCCCCTGTCTGGCTCCAGGCCGGGGAATGACAGTCAACACGGTTTAGTGTCAGCCCTGCACACACTCCTGCTGAGAGGGACAGCTGCGGCTCACACAGGGAGAGGCCGTTAGTGTTTGAGATAGAGGCTCCCCGAACAGCCTCAGCCAGCCCCTCCCCACCCAGACCCTGGCTGGCTTGACCCCCTTCGCCCTCACACTCGAGGTGCCTTGCGGAGGCCCACGTTAAGAGCTGCAAACCTGCCCTCGAGCCATGCTCCCCAGCAAGCCTCATTTTCATTCTGGGCAGCAGAGGCGGGCTTATGCTTCCCATCTGCTCCGACCCCCAGAATCAGCACGGGATGCTGCTGAGGCAGGGCTGGCCGGACCGCCGGCCGTCCCGGTACCCCAGGTCCTTTCGCACCCAGCACCCACGGACCGTTACAGGAGGCATGATTGCTATAAAAAAAATACAGATACGTTCAAAGTATGTCAAGTGTGACCCCCCCACACACCCCATTTTAATTCACTTTTTCCCTACAAATGTGCACACACACAGATTTTGGATTGTGAGCCCAGAGATTTCTTTCAGTTAATTGATCGAATATGTATTAAGAGCCTATTACAGGCTGGGCGCGGAGGCTCACGCCTGTAATCCTAGTACTCTGGCAGCCGAGGCAGGTGGATCGCTCCAGGTCAGGAGTTCGAGACCAGCCTGAACAAGAGCCAGACTCCGTCTCTACTAAAAATAGAAAGAAATTAATTGGCCAACTAAAAATATATATATAGAAAAAATTAGCCAGGCAGGGTCGCACATGCCTGTAGTCCCAGCTACTCGGAAGGCTGAGGCAGGAGGATCGCTTGAGCCCAGGAGTTTGAGGTTGCTGTGAGATAGGCTGATGCCACGACACTCTAGCCTAGGCAACAGAGCAAGACTCTGTCTCAAAAAAGAAAAAAAAAGAGCCTATTACAGATTTTATATGTCCTAGGCATATGGGGGACACAGTAATACCCCCAAAGAATTTATATTCTGGTTATGGAATATAGTGCACAAGATCAGTGTCCATTAAAACTATACATGAAATGTACATATATAGAGACATATGTGTCTCTATATATGTGTCTGTATATATATAGAGAGAGAGATGGAAGAACATGCACACATAGAAAGGGGTTTATATTAAAGAGTTGACAGTGGCTGCCTCCAGATGATTTATTTATGGGTCTTTTCTTTTTTGCTGTGGCTTATATTTGATTTGATTTCTCTGTAGTAAGCATAGAATACTTCTATAATAAGAAAACTTTACAGAAAGTAGGACTAACATGAGCTGACCAGAGAATAGCATGAAACTGAGGTGGGCAGCATCAGGCAGAGAAACCCGCAGTTTTCAAGGGAAGGAGGACTTGAACCTGCCTGGTGTGCAGGGTGGGTGGGATTTGCAACTAGTATCAGGAGGAAGAACTAACTTAACCTAGCGAAGAAGCAAGGAGTGGATAGTGGGGTCCGAGAGGTGAGGAAGGATGGCCTAAAGGGCCTAAAGGTGGCCAGGCCCTTATTTGCTCAGCCCAACTCTGATCCCAGCCACCTCGTGCCCCCAGAGCTGTTTCCTCCTCTTGGGTCACCCTTCACCCCAAGGAGAGCAGGAGGGAAGGCGGCACCTATGAAGTCCCACCTGCAAAGGCCTGTCTGCATCGGTGCCGCCAAGGCCAGGGGCTTCCAGGCTGGACAGCACCTAGTGAATCCTCTGTCAAGCCATAGGAGGCAACGTGCAGGACTTACAACAGGTTCTCCTGCTGTTGTTTGCCCAACTCTGGAAAGGTCCCAGGGTAGGTGCCTTCTTGCCCCCATGGACGCCTCTGGCCCAGGAAAAAGGACCCTGTGTGCTGGAGGCAGGGGTGGCCTTCCAGCGTTGGCCCCAACAGTTTCCCCAAGAGGGCCGGGGCCTACACCCCACCCAGCCTGAGCTGCCCGAGGGGATGCGCCCCTCTGCATGGGGTTGGGGGTGGGTGAGTTTCTTAAGCCTCATTTGGGATCACTGTTAGGGCTGTGGTTGGGGGAGTCTCTTCTCCCAGACTTCAAAATGAACAGTTCTAAGCTGACCCTCTGTGTGGCCCACCCCTTTTTTTTAAGACAGAGTCTTACTCTGTCTCCTGGGCTAGAGTGCTGTGGCATCATCATAACTCACAGCAACCTCAAACTCCTGGGCTCCAGCGATCCTCCTGCCTCAGCTCCCGAGTAGCTGGGACTACAGCAGCACAGTGTGGCCCTCTTGCTGTTTGTGCTGACACAGCCTCCAGCACCTCCTCATTTGGGGGAAATTTAATAATAGATGAAATTCCCAGAGACGCCTGGAACTCTACCCAGAGGCCCCCAGGAACTTGCAGAGGACATCTTGGGACAGGAAAAGGACCTCCTGTGTGAAGGGTTATTTTCGGCAGGAGAAAAAGTTCCCCATGAACAGTGGAATGAAAACCTGGATTGTGCTTCCCCAGGTGTTCCTTTCTCTGGGGTCCTCACACTAAGTCCCTGCCGCAGCCTCTTACCAGTGCTGGAGTAGCCTCAGTCTCCCCGGGGGTGGGGTGGGGTGGGGTGGGGGGGCAGGGCCCAGCTACCCCCTGGGCTGGCTGTCCCACAGGCCTTGCAGGCTCTGCCTTTGTGCCTTTGTTCACACCTCTGCTCCCAACTTACTTCTCACAACCCTCCTAAACCCAGGGCCTTTCAGGCTCTGCACGGCCCCCTCCTCGCCCAAACCTGCCGTTGCCTCTGCTACAGCCCAGCGTCCCCCAGGCTCTGAGCACAGCTGGGCGGGGCAACCTATGGGGGCACAGGAAATACGGACGTGGTGGCTGTGACTCGTGCAGCCTGGCTCGTCGCACATTCCCCAGAGGAAAAATGAAGCTCATTTTCCACGCTGCTCTCCTGCAGCCCCAGCTCCACAGGGAGGGACTGGAGCTGGCCGCTGTCCCCTCCTTTGGGTCCACAAAGCAAGTGCCACACACACAGCAGACCTTGCCTTCTTCAAATGGTATTTCTGTTCTTGCTCAATAGCTCCCACTTCTTTCAAAGATACTGCCTATTTTTAAAAAAGTTTTTATACTGGAAAATCTCAAATACACCAAAGTAGAGAGACTAGTACAGTGAATCTTCACGCCTCAGCTTCAACTGTTACCATTTCAATTCACAGTCGTTTCTTCTGTTTTGTCCCCTCCTCCTCTCACCTTCACACTAGACTATTTTGAAGCCAATTATCATTATTATTTCATCTGCCAATATTTCTACACATATCTCTAACAGACAGGAGCCTTTTAAAAGAAAATATGACCACGAAATCATTATATAAACTAAAAATATATATTATTAATAACTACAATTCCCTAATACCATATTATATCCAATGTTTAAATATGCCAGCTTGCCCTAGAAATGCATTTTTACAGACGGTTTGTTTGAATCAGGATCCAAACATTGCATTTGGTCGATATGTCTTTTATGTCTCTATAGGTTAGTTCTCTCTCCTTCTCTCTGTCTCTTTTGCAATTTATTTGATTATTTGACAAAGCAGCTGGCTGTTTGCCCTGTAGAATTTCCCACAGTCTGGGTTTTGTTGATTGTGTCCCTGTGGTGGTGCAGGACACGTTCCTGCTTTCTGTGCTGCTTTTGAACTACCAGTGAGCTCTGATGGCTGGATTGGATTCTGGGTCTATATTTTGGAAGAATGATTCACAGGCAGTGGTGTGAATTTCTACAAGGAAGCAGATGTTAGTAGCCATGAAGATCATTGCTTAGGTCCATTATTTCATTACAGGTTGCAAAATCGGGCTATTCTAACTCTAGCATCGCATCTTCATTTGCCAGCGGGATAGTAATCCTTCTACAAGGAGAAGCTTCTCTTCATCAACAGTTTGTCTGGCAGGATAAATGCTTCCTTCTCTTTGCCCACCAGTTTTCAGAATAAAGGGTCTGTTCCCTAGAACTTTCCAGAGGTGACCCATTCTTTTCACGACCATTATGAAATAATGGATTTCAATGTGTTTGATGTGTTTCATCCATTACTATTATTATTCTTACTCATCCTCTCATTGTCCGATGTTTGGCCAGTGGAGCCTCTTTAAATTATTTCTTGAGAGTGTTTGCTACCTTAGTAACTTTTTACAGTTTTCTTGTTTTTAGATATGACTAAATATTCCAGGCTCGTATATTTTATGTCCCAGGCCTAGAATGAGCCATTTTTTAAAGGTGCATTTTTTCCCTTTTGGTGGGAAATGGTATGTAGAGAACAAAGTCTGAGGGCTAATGACTTTAAATAATCACCAAATAAGCAACCAAATTAAAAGCAGGGCTCTCTTTGGCACTGTTTGTACCGAGATAAACTCAGAGTGCAAGCATATTTTGGGTGATACATGGACGTGGGCTGAGTCTGGGTCTAAGGGAGACTTCATCAGTGCAGGGCAGCCACCCCACCAAGCAGCCAGGCTGCTGAGCAGGAGAAATTCTCACATCCTGCAGCACAGGGCCTGGCACAGAGTTAGCACTCAGAGCACGTGAGTTCAATCTAAAAGAAGAGGAGGCTGAAGTTATCTTCTCTTTCATGTAAACGAGTACAGAAAGTTCAGGTTACTACGAAGGCTAAATGCCTGAGACGGTGGAACTGTTTATTTAAAACCACCCCTTTCTAGAGCAGGATCTAATCTAAAATGGATTGGAATCTATTTAAAAGTGTCTTATTATATCCTAGATCCACCAAGAATCTGTGTTTGATTAGACAAACTTAGGGTGGTATTTTACCTGCACAGATGTCTCCCAGCTGTTATAGGCAATACCATAAAGGAGAGTATTTTGGAAATACACACCCAATACATGCAGGCAGGGACACAGAATCCAGAATTGATCTTAGGTTACTTGGGTGTCTGCTAACACTTTAATAAATTATTTGGAAGCAGCAAAGAGACGGATATTGGCAGGTTCTGTGTTCTCCTGATGCCTCTCTCTTTCCTTGTCCTTGTACAAAATGACTTCATGCTGATATGGGATATGCACTAATTCAATACCATGTCACGTCCCACAGGGACTCAGAGAACTTCAGCAGCAAACTTTCATTACATGGTCAGAAGAGAACAAAGTGCTCAAAACTAATGGAAGTTTGAGTCAAATCACAGTGTTAAAGAAACTTACAGTATCATAAACTTTTAACCAGCAAGTGATCCCAAACTATCACTTTTAAAGAAAGACCATTTATGAATACTACTATATATATATATATATATTTTTTTTTTTTGTCTCACTCTGTTGCCCAGGCTAGAGTGCCATGGCATCTGCCTAGCTTACAGCAACCTCAAACTCCTGGGCTCAAGCAATCCTCTGCCTCAGCCTCCCGAGTAGCTGGGACTACAGGCATGCGCCACCATGCCCGGCTAATTTTTTTTCTCTATATATTTTTAGTTGGCCAATTAATTTCTTTCTATTTATGGTAGAGACAGGGTCTCACTCTTGCTCAGGCTGGTTTTGAACTCCTGACCCTGAGCAATCCACCCGCTTCGGCCTCCCAGAGTGCTAGGATTACAGGCATGAGCCACCATGCCCGGCCGACAATATATTTAATACACTATTCAGCGATATCTATATGAGACTGTCTGGTATAAAATGAAGTAACCACTTGCATGATCCAGACTTGTGTTTAAACAGTGAAAGTGAGAGTCTAGAATTCAAGTTTCATGTATAATTTTGTACCAACCAGATACCTCTCTATATCTGTGCATAAAAAGTTATCAAAGAAGGACAATGGCATAGAGCTGTGCTGGTGGGAGCCACCAGTCGCATATGGCTATTTATAGTCAAATAAATTAAAATGAAAATTTAAAAGTTGCTTTCTCAGTCACAGTAGCCCCATTTCAAGTGCTCAATAGGTACGTTGCAGAAAGAAATGTCTGACGAGGATCAGGTTTGAGGATCAAACATTCTGCTAGTGGTTTCAGTTCTTCATTTCAAGTATGTAGACATAAGCTTGGAAAATCTATGGTTTCCTTTCTCTGAGGTCAAAATGTTCTTTTACCTTGATTGGTTAGCTGTGTGAATCGGGGTTGTGAAAGATGCCTGTGTGTGAGGAGAGGCTTTTGTTAGAAATAGTCGGAGGAAGAAGAGGAATTGTTATTGTTAAAAACACGTTGGGTTCACAATCTATGTTGCGTTTGTTATTTGAATTGCTGACTAAACAACAAAAAAAGACTTCCTGCCATATTGTCACTTCCCTGGCACATTATTACCTTTTGGGGGGGTGTTGTCTTTCAGTTCTGTGTAACCTCGGTTCCAAAATGAACTTGAGAAACTCCAGAGGCCTGGGCAGGGAGAAGGGATGGAATCAAAGCTAGGCCAGGATCAAAGGGCAGACAGCACTGGGGATCTCAAGGTGGAAGTGGAGCCATCCACCCCCTCAGCTGCCTTTTCCTGGCCTTCCTTTAATAAACACCCAGGGCTCTTGAGGCAGGCCCCAGACAGCAGAGAGGGCCTGACTTGAACAACAAAGAGCCCGGGGAAGAGAGCACTTAGCACTTGGGGAGGAAAGGCAGGCCTCTGTGATATTTGGGGGAGTCAGCGACAGGAACTGTGGTGGGAAATGTTGAGGATGCGGAAGAGGACAGTGACCCCATTAGCCTCATCCTTCCCAGCCTGGCTGCGGATAAGCGCACTGCCTCCCGTGTGGACTGGCTTGCCCCAGTATACAGGAGGCATCTCTGAGGGTTGTCTTCTGCCTCACCTTGCCCTCCCTTGTGTCCACTTCAAGCTACTGGCAGACTAAATATAAATAATGTCCAAAAGCTCTCAGCCAGCCAGGTGTTGGGGGGAGACTCCAGACCCTAATCTCAGTGAATGTTGTCTTCAGCTGACCCTGAACTTGGGGTTGCCATTCTCACACTGCTGGAGCACCACTCATGTGCTTCTATAGAAAAAAGCACTTTATGGGGCTTTAAATTTTTCAGATTATCTACTTTGGAGAAATAACTTGAAATAATTATTTTTATAATTATATTGCCAAGAATAGGGCTCTTTCCATTTTCCAATTGACAAAAATGAGTATAGAAGAATTAACAAATATGCATTGTATGTTTGCAGCAGGGTCATTGAGTAAGGAATCTAGAACTTGGATTTAGTGAAAACTACTTATAATTTTATAAATGTCTGTCAAAGAAAAGAGAAGGAGAAAATTATTATTATTATTATTTTCTTTTTTTCTTTTTATTTCATGATATAATGGGGGTACAAATATTGTTAGGGTTACATACATTGCCCCTACCACCCCTCCCCCGCCACATGCCAGAGCTTCAAGGGAGTCCAATCCCCAGGTGGCACGCACGGCTCACATTATGTAACTCTACACTTCCTCCCCCCTCCCGCCCGCCCTCCATCCCACAAAAGATTTTTTTTTTTTTACATTTTGGATACATTGTATAACTTTGCCTCTCCCTAAGAAGGGTTAGAGGTGTGCCCTTCCCCCCCACAATGCTCACCACATCCCTATGATGTGGGTCTTGCCCCCCCAAACCCTGGTGAACACTACCACCATCTGATCACCATAGTTCTAATCAGTCAGTACCAATTTGATGGCGAGTAGATGTGGAGCCCATTTTCCATATCTTGTGTCGCCTCACTTTGGATAATGGGCTTAAGCTTAATCCAGGATAGCATAAACGGTGTTAGCTCACTGTCGTTTCT
>CAUYPO010027794.1:0-50000 GCA_963574435.1 Cheirogaleus major | reverse complement strand
GCACCCAGGCCCAAGGAGGACAAAACCCCTGGCACGGAGGCGAGAGGGTGGGGGCGAGGGGTGGCAGGTGGGGACAGGCCGGGCTCCGGGGCTGATGCCAGCCCCTCGACCCTGTCACCGAGGGCCCTGCGGGGGGTCTCTGGGGGTGGGCAGAGGTGAGTCCCAACTCTCCCTCTGCTATTGGATCCTGAGGACGTGGGCAAGTCACTAAGCCTCAGCCTTGTCGCCTGTAAAATGGGGATGGTGGCAGGGCAGGCAGAAGATGACGGGCCACACACGAGAACAGGCGTGTGGAGCGTGCCTGGAACACGGACCCGGGTCCGGGATGGGGCCGACGTCCCCTGGGAGGGCGTGGAGGAGAGAGGCGCCGAACACACTGAGAGCCCCGTCTCAGCTCCCGGCCACCCTTCTCTCTGCTCCTGGTCACGACATAAGGTTTTCTTGACCCTTTGAGAGTCGAAAGCTGAGTGCCACGGAGCTCCCAGCCCACCCACTCATTTCTTCTTCCAACCATTAAGTGCCTGCCAGCATCCCTACATCCCAGCATCCCAGAAGAGTCAACTGCTGCTTGCACGCCTCCAGTGATGGGGAACTCACTCCCTACGGAGCCAGCTCTAATACACCACAGCTTTCTTTTCATGGTGGAGCTGGAACCTGGCTCCTTCCTTGGAGGCCAGATCAACCACCCTTGAGCTTCCACTGGGATCTCTCCAGCTGCCCGCCTGGGGCCACGGAGCAAGGTGGTCACTGGTCCTGCAGGTTGCCGGCTGCCGCACCACTGAGCCAGCCCAGAGGCAAACTCGCTCCTGGACGGTCTCGCATCACTGTTGCAGCCGCCCCGGCGGGCAGGTGCGCCGCCAGCTTCCCTGCCCACAGACCAGTGCCCGGCGCTGCCACCCAGGGCAGGTCTCCTCCCAGGGAGGTTGCGGGGCCTGCAGGGCCAGCCTAAGGGAGCTTCAGGGCCCCCCGTGTCTTGCCCGAGGTCCCAAAGGCTGGGGAGGTGGAGGCTCAGAGTGGGCAGGGCCGTCCTGGGGGTGCACAGCGAGGAGATGGCACGCAGGCAGGAGACCCCAGGATCGGAGCCTGCGCAAGGGGAGGACGGCCTGACCACGCAGGCGGCCGCCCCCAGTCCTGGGACCAGCGCCTGCCCCTCTCGGCGGGACCCTCGGCCGGGCCGCACATCAGAACCCCGCAGGCTTCTCCAACGTCTGGCCCTGGCACAGAGATTCTGATCTGACGCCACCCTTGGCCCAGGCTTTGTGGCGCACGGCGGGTGGAGGGGCCTGTGGGCAGGTCTCAGGGCAGGTCTGCGGCGGGGGCCCTGCACGCTTTACCGGCAGCCCCGCGGCTCTGCTGAGCCTGCGCCCCGGCACCCGCGCTTCCCAGGCTGAGAGCCAGGGGCTCCGGCTGTCAGCTCAGAGCTGGTCAGAGCTGCCGAGGCAACACCTGGCCTCCAGGTGCAGGGCAAGCCTGGCCCGCACAGCCCTGCCCTGCCAGGCTGACTTGGGCCCAGGCCTGGGTCCTCAGGACCAAGAGCCCCAGCACCATGTGCCACCGGCCAGCCAGTGCGTATCCTGGATCAAGCTGTACCTGAATGCCACATCAGGAAACAAAAAGGGGCCAAGCCATGGCTGCACCTGCACACTGGGATCATCTAAGCTTGGGCTTCAGGGGACTGACCCAGGGTGCCATCAGCCTCCCAGGGCTCAGAGGTGTCTCCCAGACATCTACCCGCACAAGCCCCCTAATTCCTGCCACACCGTGGGCCCATGCTCACCTACTAGTCCCTGTCCACTCGTGCCTCGTCTTAACCGAGACGTGTTTAAAAAGGAACCTTTGTAACCCCTCCCCCCGCCCCTGCCCCCAGGAGAGGAAACCAGGACGATCTGTCGTAGATGGACGGTGGCCTAGAAGCAAACCCAGGGCAGACACGGGGGACTCGTTCCAGCAGGAAGGGAGCAGCCTTTGGAGGCTCTGCCCGGGGCAGGGGCTCTGTCACCAAGAGAGATCAGCGAGTGTGGCAAGGCCACGAGGACCACGGGCACCAGTGCCCTGTCCCTCGTCAAAGACCCACGCGGATGGGAACGGGCTGACTCTCCCCCTTCTGCCGCCGCCCCCGAGTGCAGGCACACCTGACCCCGGCACAGGCCTCTCCGCTGTCCCCAGCACCACTGGGTCCTACTTAAAGAACCCCTCCTCCAGGAAGCCCTCCCGGGTTCCCACAGGCCCCGCCTCCTCCAGGACGCCCTAGGCCCAGGCAGTGAGGTCCTCCTCGGCCTCCGGTCCCATCTCAGGCCCACGTGCCCTGCAGTTCCCCACGCAAAGGGGCCAGAGCGTCTGTGCCGGGGTCTCAGCCAGGCCCGGTTGGGGGCGGGGTGCGGGGGGCCGGACGCTGCCCTGCACCCAGCGTGCGGAGGGGTCGGGCTCCTTACCGGTTCTGCCTGCCGGGGGGACGAGGCTCCGGTCTGGACGTTCCCGGCGAAGGGGCCCCAGGACAGGCCGGCAGCGAGGCTGAGTCGGGCCCGCACGCGCCTCTGCCCGTCCTGCAGCACCGGTTCCAGCTCGTCTGTGGAGAGACAGGCAGGGGTGAGGCGCGCCCGGCCGTGGGGTCCGCCGCCCCCTCCCGCAGGGGGTCGCCCAGGGCAGGGAGGGCGGGCGCCCCCGGGCTGCGCCTGCGGCTGGCGGGAAACCCCTGCCCATGTCCATTCCCCTGGGCCACGGGGCTGGGCAGGTCCACGTGACCTCGTGTCGTGGGCTGACCGGTGGCCCCCAAAGACAAGTCCACCTGCAAACCCGTGACTGCACCCTCGCTCGGAAAAAGGGTCTTTGCGGACATAAGTTACGGCTACTGGGACGAGATCATCCCGAAGCACCGAGTGGGCCGGAGCTCCCAGGATACGTCACGACCCGCACGGACAGGTCACGGAGAAGGCCAGGTGAAGAGCAGGCAGAGGCCCAAGCGATGCGGCCACAGGGGCCGACGTGGGCTCCGGACTGGGAGGACAGACGCCTGCTGCCCCGGCCCCGTGTGAGCTCATCTGCCAGGCGGCCACAGGACACCCACACCCGCCGCCAAGTCCCTCCTCGAGCCTCGGCCTCCCCGGGGGACGGTGGGGACGATGGCGGCCCCTCCCTCGGAGGGGTCCCTCCCAGGCCACACACCCTCTGCCGGGAAGGCCGGGCCACCCTGTGCCTCTCCTGCCGCCAGGGCTGGGGGCCCACGGAGGCCTCACGTGGCCCGGCCTGGCCCTGGCTGGAGCGCGGTGGCGGCCCCACTTCCTGGAGCCCCGATTGGGCCGGCCGTGGCCTTAATGGGCCGATGATCAGATAACGGCCGCCTAATGGCGCAGATAACATGTAAATGCGCTGGAGGCCCCGCTAAAGCGTCTTAACTGGGTCTTTGTCTTCCCCGGGCAGATAAGGTGGCAGAGGCCCAGGCAGGCTGGCCCGGCATGGAGCGCAGAGCCCGCCCCTGTGTCAGCCCCGGGAGAGTCGGGGCAGGAGGTGGCAGTGCAGGCAGGCTCCGGCCCTCACGGCCGCCCGCAAGGGGCCATGTCCTCCGCCGGCCCACCCAGGACAACGCCCGGGTCGCGGCCCAGGGCTCTGCTACCTGCCACCCTGCTCCCCCGCAGGGCTTGGCACGGAGAGGGTGGCTGGGGCCCAGCTCAGGGACAGGGACGGGGCCCAGCCAGCACTTCGTGGCCCTAAGGGGACACCCAGTCCCCTGTCCCTGTGATGTTTATCCCCCTCCCGTACAGACAACACCAAGGCCCCTCGAGGCCTCGCAGCTGGCAGTGGTGTGGGGACCTGACCCCGGCACCTGGCTCCAGAGGTGTCCCCAATCACTGTGACGGTGGCAGGGTCCCCGCCCCTCCTGGCCTGGGTGCACCTGTGTCTCTGGCCCGCTGGGTGCTCAGGGCTGGGCGTGGGGGAGGGGAGAGACTGCCCCAGGGGGGCTGGCTGGGCACGGAGGCCATCTGTCTGTCCAGCCACGGGTCCTGACACCCGCCACGGACCACGCCTGTGAACCGCCCCTCCACGGACCCCACTCGGGGCGCTGAGGCCAAGGGTGGGCGTCCAGAACCCACCCAGACAGGCTTCTTCTCCAGCTGGGGCCGTGTGGCCAGGGCAGGGCTCAAAGAGGACCCACGGGTGCCCACGGCGCCCTTCAAGGGGAACAGTCACACACTTTCTTCTCAGTATCCAGAACTTCCGTGAAAGGAGCCTGCCGGGGGCTGCGGCGTCCACACCTGTCCCCCTGGTCACTCCCGTGGTCACTCCCGTGGTCACTCCCAGCCCCTGGGGGGAGGGGAAGGAGGCGGGGCCGGCGCTGCCCACGGGCCGCCCTGCACCCCCAGGCAAACGGCCCTGCTCCCTAATCGCAGCCCCAGCGTGGCCGCGAGCCCCCAGATAAGCGCGGCTGGCGTTTCCCACGGCTATCACGCGCCGCCAGAGAGGCCTGGCCCGGATACGGGCGGCCGTTCCGCACTCCCGGGGCTGGGGGAGGCGGGGAGCCCAGGGGGCTGAGGGATGCAGGGCTGGGACCCGGGCAACGGTCACCATGGCAACCCACCGCCCCGGTCCAGGGTTCGGGTCAGCGTTGCTGAAGATCCGCATGAAAGAGCGCCTCCTGTGGGGGCCTGGACCGGGAAGGGGGGCACGGGTGATCACCCCGGCTCACCCAGTGCCCTTGTGCAGTGCGCGACCCGGGCAACTGTCCACGGTGGCCGGGTGACGCTCAACACCCCTCTGCCCACTCCAGCTCCTGTTCCTGCCCCGCCCCACACGGCCCAGACAGGGTCCAGCATGGTTAAAGCCCAGTGGCACCTCCCGGAGACCCTCTCCCAGCCAGAGTGACACTGCACCGGAGAAGGGAGTCGGGGAGGCCACCCGTGCCCGGCAGACTCGCTCAGGGCCGAGGATGGACGGAGGCCAGAAGGCAGGACAGGTCTCTAGAACAGCCAGAGGCCCCAGGTGGTGGCGGCCGTGGAGAGAGAGGGTCAGCTCCCAGCCACGCTGACGGGACCCTGGGCCCCAGGGCGGCCGAGGAGTGCCGAAGGTGGAACCAGACCCTGGACTCGTGGCTCAGTGCTCGCTCGGTCACCCCCGGGGGCACCAGGGGCTGCGAGAGGGAGGCACAGGCTCTGCGCTGGGGGCTCCCGGGAAACAGGCCGTGGCCGGACACCCCATGGGCACAGGCAGCTTCCGTGGTGGGCCGTCCGGGGTGGGCTTCCAGGGGGAGGTGTCCTTCCCTGGCAGCCTCCTGGGACCAATCTCTCCGCCTCCTTCCCCCGCTCTGGAGCAGCTGGGTGAGCCCAGCACCGAGAGGCCAGCGCCAGCCAGCACCCGGCCAAGTCCGCCGGCTGGAGGACGGGGATGACGCCTTCCGTCCCCAAGAGCCACAATCCTCATAGGATCCCGGCCCCCGTGACCCGGTCTGGCCCGGTCCGCGGGGACTCCCCGCTCGCCACACAGACGGAGGCTGAGGCTCAGAGAGGTTAAGCAAATGGCTCTAGAACAAAGAGCGGGCAGGTGGGGTTTCGACCGGAGCCCTGACCAGGTTCCAGCCAGAACCTCAGCATCCTTTTCTGGGAGGGCCAGTCTGTCCCATGGCTGACTCTCCCTGCCCTGGCCTCGGTTTCCCTTTCTGCAGACTGGTCTCCTCCGAGAAGTGACAGGCCCCGCACACCACTGGGACAACTAAGCTACTCAGACAACAACCCGCACGTGATATTTGCAGAACACACGCGAGGCTCTGGGGTTCGATTTCACCCCCAAACACCTGCAAGGAACCAAACGAAAAACTTCAGCCGTTGCACATGCACACGATCTACGCCCCGGGGGACGAGAGTGTCGGGAGGAGACAGAGGAGACAGGGGTGAGCGCTGTTGGCTGCAGAGTGCCCGGCTGAGGGGTCGCCGGGTTGATCTGCCAGCGTCCCGGGTCGGGCGCCGTGGGCGGGACAGCGGGCTCTGGAGTCACCATCGTGGCCAGCCCTGCCCTGCCTGCCCACTGGGGGTCGTGCGTGTGCTATCCGTGAGCCTCAGGTTACCCGTCTATAGAAGGGGTGCTGGCACGCTGGGCTGTGGCCGTGCGGTTTGGGGAACGTGTCCGCCGGCGTGGCCACTGCTGTTCTCTCTCTCGGCTGCCCAGGTGGGCCGGGGAGCCACACCAGGTGGGCGTCCCAAGGTTTGGGGCCCGGCCCAGGCTGACCTGGAGCTGCTGGCCCCTCAGACGAGGCCTCTGCCCCAGACTCTGGGGTCCCCTCTGCACGGACACATCCGGCGTAGCACCGTCCCCCTCCCTGACGCAGGGTGGCAGCAAGCTTGCGAGGGAGGGCCGGTCCTGGTGGCCACGCGGCAGGGAGTGCCCACCTCTGAGCTCCTCTCTGACGGAGGGTCCAGGGCTCCAACCTGGGCCACCTGCCCGAGCCCCCCATGCTCAGCCACCTTGGCCTCCCCACCTGAGCGGCGGCCCCGGGAGGCTGGCTCGTCGCTCTGACTCGGGGGGCAGGTGAGGGGGTGCTCCTCTGGGTTCGCAGGGATGTCAGTGGGCTTGGGGGCTCCCCCCTGCGCCCCACTGGCCTGCCTCGCCTTAGGGGGCCAGGCTCCGTCTGTGCTAATGGCTGGTGGCCGCCTGAGTACACGGCGCAGCACCCCAGCCCCCGCCCCGGAAGGTGGGCTGTGTGGCCGGCGACCACAGGGGCTACGCCAGGCCCCCGCCTATCTAACCGGCCATCTCTCTGCCCAGCCGCCCCGTGGCTCCCACAGGCCGGCTGGGCCCCGCTCGGCTGGGAGCGGCCCTATCTCAGGGATCACGCTGTTTGCCTTTGATAAAAGTCACAGAAAAGGAAAGAAAAAGGAGTGGGGGAGGGGGAAGCCCCAGGCTGGCAGGTTCTAGAAGCTTCTGTGGGCGTGGGCAGGGAGCAGGAGGCCGCACATGGGCCGTGGGTCCCGGTAACATCTGCTCCCAACATGTCCCGCACAGACACGGAAGCCCCGGCCAGGCAGGGCGTGCGGCTCCCCGGCGTCGGCCGGAGGGGCACCCGCGAGCTCTCGTGGACGCCGCTGTGCGCAGACACGTTTGCTCAGCAGGGGCTCAGGCACAGCCCACGGACCCCCTGTGCAGTGACGGGTCCAAGGTCACCGGCTCCAAAGTCCAGCCCTTCTCCTGCCCCTGTCTGACCCTCCCGCCTGGGGAGGCCTGAGGCCCGGGTGGCAGCTGAGGCCCGGGTGGCCCCTGAGGCCCCAGGGCAGAGACAATGGGAAGGGGAGAGGGGGTGCCACCACCATCCAGGGTGCGCCTGTCCTCACGGCAGGTCCTCAGCAACGGACCCTGGCCCCGCCCTTCTGGGACTGAGCAGTCCTGGGGGGCTGGGGAGCTGACTCCTACTAACTCAACGGCTAGGGAATGATGTACAAACCTCTGCCAGTCCCCACGGGTTCTAGACCTTGGGTCCGTCTCCTGCTCTGCCGCCTCCCAGCCGAACAGGTCGCTTCCCCACAAGCCCTCAATTTCCTCTTGTGTAAAATGGGGGCTCACAGCACCTGCCTCAATCGTGGCCAGGTGAGACGACATGACAGAACAGGTGTAGGACAGGGGCCGGCACACAGCGGGCGCCCAATGTGTGCTCGAAACAAGCACAGCCTGTGGAAGGGCCAGTGTGCTGGTCCGCATGACCTTGACCTGCCCCAGCTTCCGGCTCCACGTCCACAGAACGGGACAGTGCCAGCCCTGCCTCCCCGTGGTCACGGGGCTCCCTGACTGCCCGGGGACGGTGCCACGGGGGCAGGGTGAGGCTGTGGCCACCACAGGGACAGCGGGCAGCCACGTTGCCATGTGGGCACCCCAGGCCCAGCTGCATGGGGGGGTTGGGAACTGCCCACGGGAGGCAGAGCCCGGGTTCCGTGGACACGCCACAGGGCCACAGCAGCACTGAAGGCCACCGCCCGCCCGGACTAGGGTTTTCAGGGCACAGCCGGGAGCCCGGCGAGTGGGACGGGCCAGGACAACCTGAGGCCGTGTGAATGCCTGTGGCCTGTGGCCGGGACGGTCTCTTGGGCAGCCAGGAGGGGTTTGTCCTAGGTGGACGCCGTGGGCTCCCGAGATCTGGCTGGGGGCAAGGCTGGGCCTGAGGAGAGACGGGGCTCACGGTCCCAGAGCATCCCTGGCCCACTGGGCCCCTTTTCTAGCTCCCTGTTTACGGCGGGGGTGGACAACCTAGGCACAGAGGAGGAAGTGGCTGCCCACAGTCCCTGCGTGGGACCCAGGATAGGCTGAGGAAGGTGGTCCCCATCCTGGGGGAGCTGTCCCCCCACCCTGGGGGCTATGGGGCTACGGCTGGGCCTCGGGGCTTGTTTCCCACCTGCAAAGGAGCCCAGTGATGCTGCCCGTGGCCCCCAAATGCTGGGGTCAGCTCCGAGGTCAAGGTCACTGTGGGCAGCCACGTGCCCTGCAGGCCTTTCCCGCTGCTGCGGAGGGGCCCCAGGGGCCGCCCCCTCCTCCCCAGGTCCCCATGCCTGCCGGAGCCGGGACGCATCTCCCCTTGGGCTGGTTTCCCAGGGAAGCAGCGAGACCCCCCACACCCAAGCTGCTGGTAGAGGCCTGGTTCGTCCCTCAAGCCCCACCGACCAGCCATCCCGCCAGGACACGCCCCTGGGGACCAGGAGACCCAGAGCCCCGAGGGGTCCCCTACTTCACCCCAGGTCAGAGGTTACCAAAGGGCTTCAAGCCCCAGAACCGCCCTCCCTTCCTGCGAAGTTTGCCCTGGACCCTGCCACAGGGGCTGGCTGCAGGGGGCCAGGCTGGAGGGGCTCCCTCCCTTGGGGCGGGACGCACCTGTCGAGAGCCCCAGGGCCTGCCAGCCACTGCACCTGCCACGCTCTCTTCCCACCAGACGCGGCCGCCTGCCCGAAGGCCCGCCCACCCACGGGGCGTGGCGGCGTCTCCCTGCCAAGCTCTGCGGGGTGCTGGGCAGAGCCGCCGGGAGGCGAAATGTTCCTGGAGCCAAGGGCAGGGGAGCCGGTTCCACCCAGGGGCCAGGCACGGGGCCACCTCCCCGTCACTTGTCCCCAGAGCGCTCACCACCTCCCAGGGAGCCCTGCAGTGGACGTCTCCATGTTACTGACTCTGTCTCCTGGCTGGACTGCTGGCCCCTCGGGGCCGGGCCACCAACAGCTGTGTCCCCAAGGTCCCCAGCGTCGCGGGTGTGAGTGCTGTGTTTGGAGGCGGAATGGCCTGGGAGAAAGGGCAGCTGTTCCCGCCCCATGGCCCCTGCGGCCTCCTCCCTGCTCTGTTCTCACCTCCCCCGACCTCTGACCCCGGGAGGGCACGGCCACTCGGCTCCGCCTCCCCACCGGCCGGGCGGCTCGCAGGCTGCGTCCACAGAGAGGCCACAAGAGGTAGTGGGCGTGGAGTGCGCGGTGGAGCCGCTGCCCGGGCCACGGTGGAGGGAGCCCCGCCCCGCCCCGCCCGCCAGCTGCTGCCCGTGGACTTCTCTCCCTATCGCGCGGAACATCGCCGGGGATTATTGATTTTTTGACACAGAACAACAGCCCATCTTTATCGGGCTGAACCCTGGCCCCGGCTAATGGCAGAGCTGGGGCCACCTGGGAACAGCTGGCCATGACGGGGGGGCCGGCCCCCTGCCTGGGCCCTGTGGACCCCTCAGCACCTGCGGGCCCGGCGGCCTGTCCCGGGGAGGGCGTGGGCAGGGCTGGGACGGGTGGGCAGCGGGGCCTCGTGCAGGCCCAGGGCTGCCCTCTCTGAGCCGGGTCCGGAGGAGGTCGTGGCGGGGGGCACGTCTCAGACACCACCCTGCCCCTCTTGGGCGGCGACTGCGGCTGGACCGGCAGGAGCCCCAGGGAGCCTGCGGCACCTGCACCCTCCACCAGCCCCGGCTCTGCATGCCGAGCCCAGGAAGGGCCCTTCCCTGTCCCCACGCGGATGGCGTCTCCTCCCAGCCACGGAGCCTGACACCCTCCCAGTCACCCTGAGCTCAGGGACCCACGGTCTCTCCAGGCCTCTGGGCAGCTGCACACCCCAAGTCTCCCCGCTGTGAAGTGGGGACAGGGAGCCCCTCAGCTGCTGGGCCCTGGGACGCTGATCTGGGGGGGGGGGCCAGCGGCTGAGAGCTGGGTGGGGGTCCCGGCTGTATCTGGCTCCCATCGGCCTGGGCACCTGGCCCCGGCCCTCCAGATGCCCCCAGGGACGCTCCTTCCCATCCGGCCTCCACTGGTTGACCAATCTCTCGGCCTGGACTGGCCGGCCCACCCGGTTGCCAGTGCTGGCGGGTGTGGCCGGGGCTGGGCCCTGCCTGCCCTGCTCCTGTGCCCCGGGGGGCCCCGTCCCTGCCCTGGAGATGGGGCTGGAGGAGGGGGTGAGTGCGAGAGAGGGTTGGGCAGAGGCCCTGGGGCAGCCACCACCACGGGCAGGCCAGTCCCGCCTGGCCCTGCACGCGCCCGACCCCAGTGGGCGCTGACCCAGGTGGCAGTGAGGACGTCTTGGCCCACGCAGACCACAGTGACACCATCACCACCTTGGGTCCCGCTAGACCCGGAGGGAAAAGGAGCTCCGTAGACCCGCCGACCCTCACACAGTCTCGCCACCGGGCCCACGACAGGGGCTTCTTCACGTGGGGAGCCTGAAGCCCCCCACGCCCCCGTCACCTGCTAACACGACGAGAGCCAGCACATCATGTCCACTTTCACGGCATCCATCAACTCGGTTACCGACGAGAAGACCGAGGGCCAGAGAGGACCTGGTCACACAGTGAGGCGTGTGGCTGTGAGTTCAGACGGGACAGGCAGAACCAAGACTGGGCGAGGCTGCCCCGTCCCAGACACGGCCCCTCCCTCCGCACGTCTGCTCAGGAAAGCTGGGGGATCCCCGCTGGCCCTCGAATCGAGCGCCATGTCCGGCCGTCCAGCCAGGGGCCGGGCCTCACCGGGGTCCCACACCAGGAAGGTTGCTCCATCCACCGCCCCACCCGCCCTGCTGAGCGACCCGCAGAGACGGCAGCGCCCTGGGAGGCCGAGAGGGCCGGGCCTCTGGGGAGGGGCTCAGGCCTCGGCCCTGGGGAGGCGGTGGCAGACCGGCCGCTCTGCCCTTAGCCCCGGGGCTGCCGTCTGGCCGACCGTGTGCGCAGGGAGACGCATCTGCGGGCACCTGTGACACGTTTGCTTCTTTTAGAACCCTTTCCCTCCTCTTTTTGCAGACATTTTGCAGAACAGCAAAAAGAAAAAAATAAACAGTCGGCCCGCGACCCTCCGCACGGCCGTGCTGGCTCTCCTCGCTGCTGATGCCCGTCCAGACTGAGGCGAATTTTGGGGAATAAACTAGAAGCCGGCGCGGAGGGCAGCTCTTGCCCGGGTGTGAGGCTCTCTGGGCCATGCGGGGGGCGGGTGCCAGCCCAGGGAGGCTGCGGGTCGAGCCCAAGGCCCTGCGGTGGCTCCAAGGTGGACCCACATGTATACCTGGGGCCAAAGCCCCCTGGCCTCATCCCCGCACGCCGTCACAGGGCACCGGCTGTCCTGGGTGGCAGGGAGGTGTGGGGGACGGCGGTGCAGGCACCTGGTCTGCAGGTGCCTTTGTGCCCAGCGCCGGGCCGGGGGCGCGAGGGCCGGGCCCCTCCCGAGACACAACAAGCCCGAGATAGCATCTGGCCTCATCTCAGGCCCCGCTCGGCCCCTCGGGCAGGATATGACCAGCCCTCGCACTGATGGCAGCCCTTTGTCCCATCTCCGGGGACCGATCTTATCAGCCGCGTCCACGGCCGCCATAATGGGAACCGCGGTGCGGAAATCAGAAGTTACGCGCAGAGAGAGCAGAGTGATGAGTACACAGGACGCAGCCACGGCCATGTGGTGGGGGGCGGGGGGGGCCTCTCAGTGTCACATTGTCGGGGGGCTGGGGGTCAGGGGTCACTGGGGCTGGGAGTCAGGGGTCACTGGGCTGGGGGTCAGGGGTGACTAGGGCTGGTCCTCACCCGTCAACTCGCCTGGCCACAGTGTCCTCGCTGACTGAGACCCACTCCCTGGGGCCGAGCGGTGACCCCGTGACAAGCAGAGACACGAGCGTCTGCATCCACGACCGCAGTCGGCACCAGCAGCGACGCCTCAGTTTCCCTCCTGGGGCAGGAGGTGGTGGAGAAACCAGGCCAGTGTGGGGAGGGGACGGCCTGAGAGAAACCGGGACGCGGCCCCAGCCGAGGCCACACCCCCGCGGCGAGGACACCGAGGTGCCGCTGGGGCCGGGGGACCCACGCCGACCCCCTGGGCGTGAGAACCATGGGCCCCGGCCGCCTGAGCCACCCTGTGAGTGAGGAACCTGGCCCAGCATGGGGCACGACAGGGCCCGGTCTCCAGAGAGAGGGGACAGCCGACAGCCGGGCCGTCCTCGTGCCAGCGGGGCGTCACAGTGACGGCACTCGTAACCGCGACGGCGCAGCCACGGTGCCACCGCCCCTTGCGCTCGCGGGAGTGGCAGCCTTAACGGTGAATGCCGGTGGCAGCGCGGGACGGTGGTGGTGCCGCAGCGGCACTGGGGACTGTCCCCATGCGAGTGACACTCACAGTGGGAGCTCTGGGGACAGCGCTGGTGGCCGTGCCGTGGTCACAGTGACAAGGGCAGCGTGGCAGTAACCACTCGCCAGCGACCCGCCACCTGTGCAGCGCCAGCCCCGTCCTCCCGGCGAGCCTGTGGCCATTCACGGAAGGGCGTCGGGCTCCGGGGTGGGTGGACGCCCCAGGCCACAGGGCGGGCCCGGGAGGCCCAGGAGGGAGGCCCCTGGGAGGCGGCACTGAGGCTCCTGCAGGTGAGGCTCGGGGGGCCTGGCTGCTGGCGACGGGAGGGTTGGGCCGGCCGGGCAGGAAGCCGGTGGAGGGCGGAGGAGGAAGCCAGCTCGATTAGCGCCCGTGACCGAGATAGGCCGCCCTGGCCACAGACGGCTGCTCCCGGAAGGTGGGTGAGGTCAGCGCCAGGCCCGGCCCACCCGCCGCCCGGACGGCTGGAGAGCGGGGGCTCCCCTGCTCCTCACGGGGTGTCCGCGGCCCACCGCCCTTGCCAGCGTCCACACCCAGGGGGGCTGGGAAACCGGGGGAGCCCCAGGGGCTGGGCCTGGGAGGGGCGGATGGGGCCTGGGAGGCAGGCCACGGGCTCGCTGCCCACTCCCCTCCCCCGAGCAGGGTGAGTGGCTACCCGACCTCTCCGGCCAGATGGACACCTTCCACATCTGAGCGGCATCCCCGGCGCCTGTGGCCAGGCCGCTCAGCCAGCGCTGTGATGAGGTCGAGCCTCCCCCAGGGTCCCCTGTGTCTGCCAGGAGCCTACAGTCCATCCCTCGTGCGGCCAGCGGGATCCAGGGAAAACCCCCCGCTCCGTGGCGGACCTGCCCCAGCCCCCTGGCACCAAGCTCTGCCCTGGCCCCACTCCCTGCCGCCCCTTGGCCCCCAGACACGGCCCGCCCAGGGCCTTTGCAGGCGGCTGGCTCCCCGGGCGCGGAGCTCTCTGTGCAGATGCCAAAAGGCGCCGGCCCCGGGGGGCTCCATATGTCTCAGCCTGTGTGTCCCTGCTGCTGTCTCGCTCCCCGCCAACGGCTCTCCCCGCCACGCCGCCGCTCCGGGACACGGCGTCCGCGTCCACTTTGCGCACGCCAGACCCCAGCACCTAAGGCAGGGCCGGCACACAGCAGGCGCTCAATAAGTACAAGTGCCAGGCAGTGAGTGGCTGGGGACAAGCCCTGCTCCCCCTGTGGCTGCCGGACCCCACGGCGCAGTCGGAGCCAGAACCAGGCCAGGGAGGCGCTGCCCCGTGGCCAGGGCCCGTGGCGGGAGGTCAGCGCTTCCAGGGTGCTGAGCCGCCGACCATAGCGGCCGCTGGGGCAGCAATGGCCCTGTGGCGGGGGCAGCCATGGCCCAGGTCAGGACTGTGTGGCCCCGTGGCTGGGGCAGCCGGCTGGGGCTGCAGGTGGGCCCCGCACTCCGCTGCAGACACAGGCCGGGCCCGATGCTCGGGGAGGGGACCAGGGCGTCATGGAAACAGCTCGGACCGGGCCCAGGCGGCCGAGGTGTCCATCTGCCCGCAGCTACCCACGGCCATGCTGGCCAAAGCCTGTGACCTCTGAACCCGGTTTCCAAGACAACCACCCTGCACTCGCCACTGGGCTGGGAACACTGGGGCCTCTGCCTCAAGGCGCTGGCTACAAGTCAGCCGCTGGCTGTCACCTCACTCACTTGGGACGCGGCTCCAACGTCAGCTCAGCGAGGCCCCGACTCCCTCCCTCCCCCGAACCTCCTGCTCTTGGCCACTCCCGGCCTGGACGCCCCGTCCTGGGTTCCCCACAGCGCACCTGCATGGGGCTCCGTGGACGCCGAGAGGGAAGCGCGCCCACTGCGCAGACGCACGGCCCTGGGAGTCGCGCTCCCCTCCCCGAGTCCCGGCCGCTCCGTTGAGGAGCGGGGAGGTCAGGACAGGCGTGAGGGGTCATGTCGCTCCAGGAGGGCGTGCAGTGGGCCGGGGACGGCCGTGCGGACCCCCTTCCTCGGGACGCCCGGCGGGGGTGGCTCCAATCCAGCCGCTGGGCCTGCTCTCGGGGGCTGACCCCGGGCTGACCCCTGCGTCCTCGGCCTCCCTCCCCCGCCCCTAATCTAAGACAAATAGGCGCTATCACGGCAGCGCCCGGCCTGCGATAACGCAGAATAGCTGGGATGGTTTCCCACCCACACGCGGGCCGGCGGGGGGCGGGCGGCCGGGTATCTGCCCATCTCTGGGCTGCCCATCAGCACGGGCCGCCGCCTCCACCGCCGCCCGCGGCGATAACAGACCTTGAGGTTTGCACAGAAACTCCGGCCGCGAGATTAGCCAGACAGCACGGCCCAGATAACCGCCCGGCGCCCTCGTGCACGCCGGGGGGCGCGGGTTCCCGGCGTCCAGCGGCCCCCCGGGACCCTGGGGCGGGGCATCCGCTGGGCCCAGCAGGAAACAGCCAGCGGACGCCTCCTCCCGGGGATGGCTCGGCCTGACCACTCGCTGCCCTGCGGCCGACCAGGCGCCTCCTTAAAACCCTTCCGTATCCCCACTCTACAGCCAGGAAAACTGAGGCGCCCTTTGCAGTCCAGGGCACTGAGTCCCAACCCTGAGCTGCCAGCGCCCTGTGCTGTCTCTCCCCACCCCCCAGCCCCTCATGCTCCAGCCATGACAGGCTGTTCGAGCCTCAGGCCCTTTGCACATGGCAGCTCCTCATCTGAACACCCCTTCCCACTCCACTGTGTCCTTCAGCCTCAGCTTGGGGACAGGGGCAGGGGAGCCCTACAGTGCTGTTGGCCCTCCCATCTGTCACACCCGGCCCTGACCCTTGGGTGTCCCCTCTGCCGGCGGGCAGTGCTCCAGGGACATGGCCAGCTTCCCGCTCTGCCTCCAGGGCCGGGGACGGAGCCGGGGACAGAAGAGGGATCGGCTGGTGTTCAGCAGTCGGGTCTCGCTTTGCCGGGAGCGAAGGGAGAGGCCAGGGAAGGGCTCCAGGCCCCGAGTCGCTTATGGGTGAATCAAACAAACTCCACTTCTGGGGCCTGAAGATCAGACAGCCAGGCCAGGGGCAAGCGTGAGGCTGCCCAGGCAGGGCAGGCACCCAAACGAAGCCCAGAGGTCCCCCCACAGTCACGGCACTGTGTATCTGCCAGGTGCACCCTCCCCCGGGCTGAGCCCCAGTTTCCCTAACTGTAAAATGGGATCAGCGAGCACCTCCCTGGCGGGATCCCAGACGTAACCGGTGCTAAGAGTTGGTTCCACACACGCTGCTAGTGCTCAGCAAAGAGATTTTCGTCAAGTGCTGAGCACACAGCGGCCCTGTCCCGCTCTGTGGCCCAGCAGAGTGTGGGTGTGGGTCTCTCTCTGTCCCTTGCCCTCCACGCTTGCCCCAGCCCAGGGCAGCTGGGACTTCTGAGCCTCAGCCTGAAGCGGGGCCACCCCAGGCAGTGGCCTCAGGGGCTGGGAGGGCCCCTTGCTCAGTCTTGGCTCAGGGAACCCCAGGCTCCTCCCCGCCAAAGGCCCAGGCTTTGGGGAGCAGGTCCCCTCTGCCCCAGAGTCAGGGTGGGCGGGACTGCGGGTCCTGACCCCGCGTGGGGGTGGTTTTCTCTAGGAGGGACTGGGATTGCCACACCCAGATGAAGAGTGTCCCCATCGCATGCTCCTTTCCGCCCCACCCCCGCACGGCTTCCTTCCCAGGCCTGGCTCCAGCTGGGGATCCCCGAACCCCTGTCCTCAGGAGAGAGCCGGGCCCTGGCCAACTGTCGGGGCACCCTGCCCACCACGCACCTGTTGCCATGACCCACCTGCTGCCCACCATGCACCTGCTGTGCCCACCACGCACCTGCCGTGCCCACCACGCACCTGCTGTGCCCACCATACACCTGCTGTGCCCACCATGCACCTGCACCCACCACGCACCTGCTGTGCCCACCATGCACCTGCTGTGCCCACCACGCACCTGCTGTGCCCACCACGCACCTGCACCCACCACGCACCTGCTGTGCCCACCACACACCTGCTGTGCCCACCACGCACCTGCTGTGCCCACCACGCACCTGCTGTGCCCACCATGTACCTGCACACACTACGCACCTGCTGTGCCCACCACGCACCTGCTGTGCCCACCACGCACCTGCTATGCCCACCATGTACCTGCACCCACCATGCACCTGCTGTGCCCACCATGCACCTGTTACCCTGACCCACCTGCTGTGCCTACCATGCACCTGCTGTGCCCACCATGTACCTGCTGTGCCCACCACGCACCTGCACCCACCACGCACCTGCTGTGCCCACCACCCACCACCCACCACGCACCTGCACCACCATCCCTCTGCCTCCCACTGGCTCAGCTTTGCCCAGGCTAGTCCCTCCTCATGGAAAACCCTTCTGGAAGGCAGGACTGTTTCCCAAGCCCACTGAGGAGGTCCGCATTGTCCGTCCCCCGAGAGCGGCAGACACCACGGCGCGGTGCCCGGGCGGCCTCCTCCTTCCTCTGGGGAATTCCAGAACTGAGGACCCTGCCCTGCCTCGGCGTGGCCAGGGGTGGTCCTGGGCCTGGTGGCATGGGCACGTGCAGCTGATGTGCAGGGCGGGAGCCAGGGCGCCATCGCTCCGGGCGTTCCCGGGAGACTGTGTGCGCGGGTGACCACGCTGGCTCCGGGCCGTCTCCCACCTCCCAGGCATGGGCCTCAGCACCTGGGCCCCCCTCGCTCGAGCCTCTGCCCACCT
This sequence comes from Cheirogaleus major, assembly GCA_963574435.1. Lineage (NCBI taxonomy): Eukaryota > Metazoa > Chordata > Mammalia > Primates > Cheirogaleidae > Cheirogaleus > Cheirogaleus major. Next base: position 32,744 of record CAUYPO010027794.1, on the reverse strand, counting down.
GGACTTTGTTTTGTGACTTAGCTGGCTCCCAGGAAAGAGCTCCGGGCTCTGAGACACGTACGGGTGACGGGAACCCCATGCCGCGCCGCCCTGACCCGACCCCCGTGAATACTTTCTGCCCTGCGCCCAGAGCCCGGGCTGGCCTTGTGCACCCCCACACCAGCTGCGCTGGCGGGAAACCCACGTGGCCCACCAGGTCTCCTCCTGCTCCCCGGGTCCACAGGGCAGCCAGGGGGTCCCGCAAATCCAGTCAGGTCTCAGCCCCGTTCCCGGCCTTCCCCTGCCCCCCCACCCTGCTGGAGTCAAAGTGCATGGCCCCCCGGCGAGCCCACGCCCACCACGCCCCACTCTGCCCACCGCGGGGCCTCTGCATCCTCCTCTCCCTGGCCGCCGGACGCCTCTTGCACCGGGAGGTCCCTCTGGGGCTGTCCCCCCACCCCCGTCAGAATCACCACTTGCTCACGGACTTCGGGGCTCACTTGCGGATTTGACTGGATCTCTGGGAGGGAAGGGTCTGGCCGTCCTGTGCTCCGGTCCTGGCGGGTGGCTGCCGCTGGTGTCGCACACGCCCCCTGCGCGGCTCTCTGCCCGGGCCGCCATGGACGTCGCCCGTAGCCCTCCAACCCCGCGGCGGGCAGGACGTGGAGGCCACACCGCAGCGTCAACGCAGCTGGGTCCCCGGGCTCCGACCCGGGAGCCTGCTCAGTGCCCGGCGGGTGCTGGGGTGGCCGGGACGACAGCCCAGACACGGGACACTCGCTCCCGCCAGGCTCGGTTCTCTCACGGTGGCTCCGCGAGACGGCTGCTCCCGCAGGTCCATTTTACAGATGTGGACACTGAGGCCTGAGAAGCCATGCGGCCACCTGCGTCACTGAGCAAAGCCAGGGCTGCAGGTCTGTGCTCCTGCCTCTCGGAACAGCTCGGGTGCTTCCGTCGGAGGCGGCGGCAACCCTGGAACAAAGCCTCCCACAGTGGCAACGCTTGGAACTTGTGAGTGAAAAAATCAGCAGCACTGAACACCTCCCCAGCATCTCTTTGGAGCTCTGGGGTCGCCAGGTATCAGGCAGGGGCAGAAGGGAGCTGGAGTGGGGGCAGTAACAGGGTCAGGAGATAACAGGAAGCCATGATGACCACCAGTTGCACGCCCCGGGAACAGTACTCTAGTGTTTATAAAGCGCTTGCACATCCAAGACCTCACTGGAGTTTGCAGTATGTGTCGAGGCCTCCTGGGCAACCCAGGGGAGCAGAGAGGGGCGGGGAGCCCCCCTTCTGCCTGGCGCATGTGGGCACCTCCTGGGGTCTGCAAGGAGCCTTGACCCCCATGGGGCAGGGCAGCCTCACGCACCCACCGCGGTGCCGCAGAGCAGCACCCAGGCCAGGCGTTTCCACAGGGCTCACGTTGGCACCTTCTGCCCTGCTGGCATCTCAGCCGCCCTCCCTGGGAGACAGGTCGGGCCGGGGTGGGGGGCCCAGGACACCCATGACCTGGGTCCAGCCAGCGTGGACCAGCACCTGCTCAGAACCGAGCCCTGGGCTCCGGGCCCTCCCACGGGGCTGGGTCCCACCTCACGCGGGACAAGTGGGAAACCGAGGCTCAGGCCCAGTCACTTCCCAAAGCCAGGTGGTGCAGGGGGCGCTGGGTCGGAGACAGGCCTCCCTCACCCCGAGAGGGGAGGCGGCCTCGCCCGCAGGGTCTAGGCCTGCACCGTCCCTGCACTCGGGGATTACGGGGCCGGGAGATGCTGCAGACCAGAGATCAGGAAGCAGATGTGGGAAGAGATGGTAGAGATGGGGAGATAGGGAGAGATGGGGAGACAGGAAGAGATGGAGAGAGATGGGGAGACAGGGAGAGATAGGGAGACAGGGAGAGACGGGGAGACAGGGAGAGAGACGGGGAAACAGATGGGGACGCAGGGCGGGCAGAAGGCGGCCGAGCCCTGCTGCACTCAGGCCACTGGGCCAGGCCCTGCCCTCAGGGCCGCTGACCCGCCGCCCACGATGCCCCGGAGCCCCAGGCCGGCAGGGGAGATAAGAGCCCCCGGGCCTCCCTGGCTTCCCGGCGGGCGATAGCGCGGCTGTGCGGGCCTGATAGGCGGTGCCGCCGCGGCGGTTGCTGCAGCCGCGTATCTGCCCATCGCCGCCCACTGCTCCCCGGTCCGTATCTGCGGGCGCCGATAGGGCGGCCCCGGCCCGCGGGCGCCAGAGCGCAGGAAGCCCGGGTGCCCCGGCCCCGACCACGGCCGAGCTCCGGCCCGGTTCTCGGGGTCCCGCCCCTGCCCCTGCGGCGTCCGCTGTCCACCTGGAAAGCAGGGCGATGACCCGGCACCCCAGGGGTGGCCGGACCCCAAGCCGGGTGAGGACCGAAGCCCACGCGCGGGAGCCCACAGCTCGGCTCTGGGCCAGACCCGCGATGAGCCCCCGGCCCGGACGCTCCGCAGCCCGAGACCTCGGACGCGGCCTCCTGCACTGCAGAGGGAGTGTGGGAAGTGGGGGGCCCACAGTGCTCCCCATTCTACAGCAGGGGAAACTGAGGCAGTCGGCGCAAGGCCCCGTGTGAAACCAACATGAGCTGTGCCAACGCAGCAGGGAGGGTCTCTCCCCTGCCCGAGACCCCCGGACAGGCGGGCCGCGGGCCTGTCCTCCGGCGGGCGCTGCTTGGCGGGAGAAGGCGCTGTGGGCGCATCTCTGCCAGGGCAGGGGCCCCCCGCCGCCATCGCCGGGCCTGACGCGTGGGACCCCACCGTCGGCTGCGTTGGATGCCCGAGCCTTCCTGGGGGAGGCAGGGGGAGCCCCAGAGACCGGTGGGCAAGAGGCCCTGCCCACGACGCTCCAGCCCCTCCCACTCCGGCCCCACCCCCCGTGGGACCCACTGTGCTGGGCGAGCAGGGACCTCACGGTGCACAGCCACGCGGCCCCTCGGCACCCGCACAGACAGCTCGCGTCAGCCCCGCGCCCTGTCCCCCACGCCTGGGACCCTGCCGGGAGACCACCCTGACACCCCGTCTCAGCGAAGCCCCCGACCCCCCGCCCGGCAAGGCCCTTGCCAAGTCCCACGCCCCCGTTTGCTGCCCCACAGACGTGGACTCGCACACTCCCCAGGCTGCTTGCTCCCAGCTGTATGCCCGGTATACAGCAGGTGCTCCATACATGCTTGCTGCATCCACACATGTGCCAGCCTGAGCATTCGGCCTCCGTCCCCTCCCTCCCTTCTCCGAGGACCTGCCATCGGGCCCACCCTGCCCCGCCAGGGCCTCGTGGGCAGCCCTGGAAACCCACCCCACGTGCCACGCCAGGCGCCCGGGCCACGTGAGTTGTCAGTTAGGAAGGACGGATGCGGCCTAACCTCCTGGGCTTTCCCGTGATCACAGTGGGTGGAATTTGACGCAGTCCCCAAGGGGCGGCCACAGTGAGAACCCACTCTCGGGAACTCTGGGGTCAGAGCTCCAGCTGCAAACTGCAGAGCCCCAGGACACTGCCGTGGCCCAGGCCCGTGGATGGCTGCAGCCTCCCGGGAGGGGGGCGGGGTCCTCTCCTGCCCCGCCCAGGCCCGGCCCCGCCCGGTGCCCTGAAACAGCTCTGGATCCCAACCGGCAGGGAAGGCCGCCCAGGTGGCTCTAGACACGGCCCCTCTGCCGACCCCTTTGCCTGGCCGTCCCACCTCCTGGGACACTCTCCTTGGTCCCCTTCCATAGCCCGGATCGGACCGGCTCCACCTGGGATCTAGTGCGGGGGGGGGCACCGGCGCGGGGCGCCAGCCTCCAGCTGACCCGACCCTCCAGCCTGAGCACGTAGCGATGCCCGACGGAGCCCCGCCCTCTTTCGCCTTACCTGGCCCGCTCCATGGGCTGCCTGACTCCTCCTCCTCCTCTTCCTCCTGGGGCCTGGGATCCGTCCCCTTCTCGGGGCCTCCTGGGGACGTGGGGGGTGGTGGCGGTGGGGGTGACTTCACGTCTACAGAGAGGAAATGGCCATCACATCCCTGTCCAGACCCTGGGTCCCCAAGCCGCCCCCCTGCGGCAGGAGGGCTCCCGAGGTCGGGTGACAAAGCAGTCACCTCCCCGTCCTGGCTTGCTCTAACTAGGGTGGAGAGGGCAGACATCCCAGTTTTCCTCTTGGCCTTTAAAACCCCTCATCGCCGTCATTAGTTGTGGCAATGATAATTGTTGCTCCGGCTGCTATTAATAATTAGAGCCCGGGATGGCCTACGGCACGCCCAGGCCGGCAGGCACACGTGTGGCCTCCAGGCTCCCTGTCCCCTCTGCCAGCAGCTGGGGGCCCCACACCAGGCCGGCCCCACACCCGATTCCAGCCCAAAGGGCATGTTTGCCTTCCTGGCCGGGCCCGATAACCACCGTGGCCCCCAATCGATGCTCTCCCATAAAGCCCCCCCTCGGTGACGTCACGCGCCCGGCAGATTATTAATGCCCGCGATAAGGGCCGTGATTAACATCAAATAAATCAATCACGCGGTATAAAAGTCCCATTATTTTTGGCTATAAATCAAAGTGGCTGGCATCTGAGCCCCAGCCACCGCGAGGGAGCCGCGCCGGACCCGCCTGAGCGGCAGAGACTCTCCCGCGCCGCCTTATCGCGCCCATCGCGGCGTTATCGCCGCGGCCTGTGCCAGGTGCAGCCCGGGCTGATGTTTCCAGCTCCCCGCGCCCCGCCCCCGCCCCCGGATCAGATAGGGAGCCCGGTTCCCCGGAACTCCGGCCCCGGTCAAAGTCCGCCAGCAACAACGCGCCTCCTGCCCTTTGGCGCGGCCCCTCCGTCGGGCTCCCGTGGCGGCCGGCCTGGCAGCACCTTGGGGTGACAACGGTGGCGGGGCCATGGGGCCGGCCACCTGGGAGCACCAGTGCTGGGGTGGGGGCTCAACCCGGCCTGCAGACGCAGGCGCAGATGAGGAGGCTCAGGGAGGGCTGAGCCGGGCCGGCGAGCCCCAGCTGCGTCACCGGGCAACTTGCTGCCGTGACGAGGATGGCAAAGATTATGATGAACAGCGGCACGTCTGGGGCGGGGAGCATCCCTGGGGGGAGCTGAGGGTGACGGCTGCCTGGCTTCAAGTCCCCCAGGCCTGGGACCCAAGGGCCTCGCTGCTGCAGAGGGGCCAGGGCCGGCCGGCTGGGTGTGTGTGGTCTGGGGAGGAGGCCTGTGGCTGTCACAGCAGGGACCCTGACACTCAGACTGGAAAATGCTGGGGTCAGGGGTCCAGCGAGAAGTCCCCTCCACCAGGGACCAAGGTCTGTCTGGAATCTACACAGCCCCCCAGCCCCTCTGCTTGGCCAGCCGCAGCCCCCTGCAGAGCTCTCTGTGCCTGCCTCCCATCCTGCCCCAGGACCTTTGCACCTGTTGGTGCCTCCACCGGGTACGCCCGTCCCTGGGGCCCACGTGGGCAGCTCCGTACGTCCGTGGGGTCTCTGCTCAACGTCACCTCCCCCCAGGGCTCTTCCCTGGCCACCCCCCACCTCACCTTCACTCTGGACACGTCACCCACTCCCCACCCTCCCAGATGGCTGGCTGTGGTGATGTCCCCCTGTCAGGCAATGGGGGGGTGACTCAGACTCTGCGTGCAAAGGTTTGCAGCAGAGTGGCCGTGAGTGGAGTGGGGGAGTCAGCTCATGGCCAGGCGGAGCCCCCCGGAACCAGCCACTGCCCTTTCAGACCCGGGAAACGGGTGCAGGTGCCGACCTCCTCTGAGGTCCCTCCTCCCGGGTGTCTGGGGCGCCCCTGGCCCCCTGCGGGTACCTGGGCCCTGCAGGCCTCCTGGAGTCAGGTCAGTTCACTTCCGGAGGGGGTGGGGGGGTGACCTTGGGAAATGCCCTGACCCCCGGAAACTGCCCCCAGGAGGGCCTGAGGGGCGTGCGGGTGCCGGGTGAAGGGCAGGCAGGTGGGGAGTCAAGCTGTCCCTACTCGAGTGCTTACCGGCTGTGTAACCCTGGGCAAGTCACTGGACCTCTCTGGGCCTCCCTGCCTTGTCTGCGAAATGGGTGCATGCCTTAACTGTGTGTGGAGGCAGGCGGGACGTGTGGCAGGGCCCACAGCCCCCAAGGAGGGAGGCCTCTGATCCCCATTTCATAGAGGGAAACTGAGGCTGGGGGGGTGTGGCTCTCTCGAGGTTACTCAGGGGTCCCTATGAGCCCCCGACTGACCGTGGGGACCTCCATCCGGGCCTTGGTCTGCCCGTCTGCAGCACAAGGGTCAGGACTTCCCAGCCCACGTGCTAAGGTGTGTGCCTGCCCCCCCCCCAGCCACGCTGCCCCCCGGGCCCTATGGGGACAGGCCTGGGCCGGAAGACATCTGGGCCTGTCCTGGCCACGCCAGGCATGGTGAGCCCCCGATGCACAGGTGCGGGACGCGGGGTGGGAGGGCGCTGCCGGACTCACCCGCGCCGCAGGGGCTCCGGGGCTCAGGTGCTTCGACCTCCTGCTCTGTGAGGCTGGCGTCTGTAGCCGGGACCTCCTCTCCGGACTCCATGTCTCCGAGGGAACCTGCGGCAAAGCCCGCGGGGGTCCGTGAGGGGCTTTGTGGCAAGACCCCCCCCACGCCCGACCTCCTGAGCCCTCCCCGAGTAGGCGCCGCCCTGGGTGACCGGGCAGGGCGGGGATCAGCCACCCACTGAGGTCAGAGGGCAGGAGGGGATGGCCTCCAGGCGACCCCCGACCCCTGCAGCAGTTGCAAAGCCTCAGGGTCACCTTGCCTGCCCTCTGACCTTTGCTGGCCGCATGGACTCCGAGACTGCTGGGATGAGGTCAGTCCTGGTCCTTCCCTGTGTCTCTCCCACCCGCTGCCCTGGGACCCCGGGACCAGCCCTGCCCCCCCCAAAGGTGTGGGAGCAGCGCCGGGGCCAGTGGGGTTGGAGGCAGCAGCTGGGCGTGGGGCCACCCCCTGCCCCATGACCTCCCAAGTTCATCCTCTGCAGCACCTGACCTGGCCCCGCCCACGGCATGTGGCGGGGGGGGGGGGGCGCCCAGGCCACAGCCCCCTAGCACCCAAGTCTGAGAACCTGTTAACAGCTGGGAGTTCACACCCTGGCGGTCGTGGGTCGGGGCAGCGGCTCCCGTGGAAGGCCCGAGCCAGGGTGGAATGACCATGTGCGAGAGTGAGCTCCCCGTCTCTGGGGGCAAGCGAACAAGCAGATGGGGAACTGCCCGGGGTTTGTGCTTTGGTGGCTCAGTGGTGCCGACCTTCCTCCGGGAACGCGATAAAACCCAGTATCACCCCAGGGACACACAGAGGGCCAGACCCTCCTCACCAAGTCCCCAGTGTCCTCTTGGCCCCAGCCGTCCCCCCGAAAGTCCCTGGTCTCCCCGCAGGTTTTCCAGGGAAAAGCAGGAGACGGAGAAAGAGAGCCCTGCGGGTGTCTGGGATACCTGCCCACCCGTCACCGTGTCACCGTGGCTGGCGTCCCATACGGGCCGCAGCAGCGGGCTCACGTCAGCGCAGACCCCAGGTGCGCTGGGACGGGCTCCCCAGGTGGCTGCCAGAGCGGCCGTTCCGGGGGGCGCGGAGGGGAAAGCCGATGTCCTATCTGGATTTTGTCATCCCTCTTGGATCGCTGCGGCCACCAGGGCCAGGCCTCAGACCGAAAACACCGTAAAAGTGCAATGAGGGAGGCAGGCGGCAGAGGGGAGATGCTGGCGGCAGGTCTCCAAGGTGACAACGCTGCCGGTACCGACCAACGGCTGGGCACAGAGCTGGGCAGACGGCGCAGCGCACCAAGGCCGGGGGGTGGGCCTGGGAGGAGAGGAGAGGAAGGCTGAGGCGGGGTGTGGCGGGACTGAGGCCTAGAGGAGGGCAGAGGCCCGACCTCGCCAACCTCAGAGGCCACAGGGAGGAGCGGACCCTGATCCTGGGGCACTGGGGAGCCATGGAGGGTCCCAGGCAGGGGGTGGCAGGATTGCTTTCCCAGCTGCAGCAGGACCACGAGTCCCAGCCTCCCCAGAGCACCGCAGAGCTGTAATTACGGCAGGGGCTGGGCCCGGACCACACAGGAGCCAGCCCCGGGCTAGGGCCCGCGGTCCCTCATCAGCGCGCCCACATGGTAGCCGGGCACGGCACACCCTGGACCGGTCTGACGCGTGCCCCGGGACGGGAGCCCCGACCTGCGTGACCTCGGCAGGCACCAGGGAAAGCGGCGACTGCGGCTTCTGCTCCCAGCCCGCGGGGCGGCCCTGCGCTGGCCCTGCCCGTCCCCAAGGTCAGGGGCCCTCGGCCGCCCCAGCCTCGCCGGCCACGCGCGTCTGCCCACCCGCCTGCCTCTTTCTAGAAGTCTCTTCCACAGCTCGTTGGGAGCCGGGAGGGGCCTCGGCCTGGTGATGTTGGGGACCAGACCCCGGGGGCGCACGGCAGACACACCCTGGCCCACACTTGCTGGGCCCCGACGCCCGCGCCCGTCCCTGGGGGGCCGCAGACACCCAGGGAGGCCCCTCGCGTGTGACGCCGTGACGGGTTCTCCCGTGTACGGAGAACAAAGGTGCGCGCGCTGCACAAAGCCGTGGCAATGAGCGTGGAGAGGCTGCAGGCGAATCTCAGTTCCGGCGCGATTACCGCGGCCGCGACAATGCCGCAGACGCTGCCAGGCGCAAATCGCTCAGCCACGCCGGGACGTGCAGGCACATCCTGCCCCGGGCCGCCTCGCCCTGTCCCTGCCGGGCCCGTCTGTGCACACTCGGGGACCAGGGCTGGCTGGGGCCGTCCTCGAGCCCCAGCTGCATCCTGCTGCCTCCCCAGATGCCCTGCGCTAGGAAAGACCCCCCCCAATCCCTTTGGGGACCCCCTCTCGGCCCAGAGACCCCAACAGCTGGGCCAGGCTGACCCGCGGCCAGGCAGGTGGATGGATGCATATCGTGTCCCGGCTGTGTGACCTTGAGCAAGTCACTCTACCTCTCTGTGCTCGGTTTCCTCGTCTGCAAACGGGACTCACAGCGGCTCCCAGCACACAGGACGGAATGCGCTGTCCACCCGCGTCACGGGGGCTCAGCACACAGTAAGTGCTCAGCAAACAACGGTCGCCACCACCCACGGTCGCCGCCGCAGACCTGGGAGGGAGCAGGCTTGAGCTGTGAGACCTCGCAGGGCCCTGGGCTCCCCATTTTTGCAGACGCCCTCCCTGCCCCCCGCGGAGCCCAGGGCGGACGACCTGCCTTCCCTCCGGACAGGAGCGCAGGTGCCAAGGTTGGTGTTGGCTCAGGTGTCCGCGTGCGGGCGGCGTGTGCAGGGAGGAGCGGGGTGACCGCAGGGGAGTGTGCCAGGGATGGCCAGAGGGGAGGCAGGACCCCGAGGACGGCCCTGGCATCAGTCCCACCCACCCACGCTCGCCCCAAACCCCCGAGGCAAGCCTGAGTCACGCCCTCTTTACGGATGAGTAAACTGAGGCCCAGAGGAGGGCCGACCTGCGCGTGGCCCTCAGCGAGGAAGCAGGGGGGTGGGGTGGGGGGTGCTGAGTCGGGACCGACACTCCGCCCTTCCCGATGCCCGCCAGCCCCCGGCCCTCCCTGCCCGGGACCACCCGCCTGGGGCGTCCTCGGCCACCGGCGCCCAGGCAGTGCTGGGCTGGGCCCCGCGGTGCCCAGAGTGCCCGGGTTATCGCGGCGAGCAGACGCCCGCGCGCCCATCCGTCCCCTGCTCATTAAGCCGGAGGCCGAATGGAAATGAAAACATAATAGCTATTTGATGGGGGGCAAGATAGTTTGCATATTGGCTGGGAGCTGATAGCGGAATTTCATCAACTCCCTTTCTTCATGCTTTAAACGGAATTACGGAGACGGGCTCCGTGCGGCGGGGGGGATCCCAGCTCCCTCCCAGCTCCCCGCCGACAATTAACGCGGCCCCTCCCGCTTTGATGTCGAGGCGCTGGGGGGGGCCCCGTGGCATGACGGCCCCACGGAAAGCGGCCACGAGGGGGGACGAGAGCCCCCGGACTGCACCCAGACGGGGCCACGGACAGGGAGTCGCAGGACGGGGCATCTGAGGCTCCCGGCGAGGTCCCTGCGGCCCCCCCCAGGCGCTGTGGCCTCGGGCGAGCTCCCCCCACACCAGGACAATGTGTGCCCGCCCGGCACGGGTCACCTCTGTGAGGCCTCGCCGGGCCGGGCCCTTTTACTCTGAGTCTGCGCAGAAGCGGCGTGCAGGTGGCTTCGAGGCAGGGTGGACACGGGGCACCCGCCTCCCCTGCCGGCCTCCCGGCTCCCCAGGGTGGTGCAGAGCCAGGAGAGGGGCACTCGGCCTCTCATGCCGGCCTCCCGGCTCCCCAGGGTGGTGTAGAGCCAGGAGAGGGGCACTCGGCCTCCCCTGCCGGCCTCCCGGCTCCCCGGGGTGGTGCAGAGCCAGGAGAGGGGCGCCCGGCAGACCCTGGCGTCGGGGGCGGACCCGGGCGCCAGCCCGGCCTCCTGTCACTGGTCCTCCACCCACTGGCCACTAGTTCACTCCCCCACTCCCCACGCTCAGCGCCCCTTCCTGACCCCCTCACCGCGCCAGCCCTGCACCCGGTGCTGGAGATCTGGAGGGGACCAACACCCACCCCCAATGGAAAAGGGGGAGACGCCAGCGTGGCCGTGGCCAGGACGGAGAGGCAGAGGTGCCATCAGGGGAGGCTTCCTGGAGGAAGTGGCAAGGGAGTGGAGGTCTGCTAGGGGAGAGGAGGTCACCAGCACGGGGTCAGGGGAAAGCAGTCTAGCGGAGGCACAGCAGGGCGCTGAGGCCGGGGGGGACGCTCCTCCCTGAGCCGTGTCCTCATGGACAACGGGGGGGTGTCAAGGGCTGGGGCGGCAGGTGCTGAGCACAAGGTCAAGGTTGTTGCTGCACCTGCTGCCGTGGTTTCCACCCTTCGGGGGGGGGGGTGTCTCATCTTCCCCTGGGGGGTGGAAGGGGTGGAGGACGGGCCGGGGGTGGCGGCCGAGGCCAGGGGCAGGGGGAAGGCCTGGGCACGGCTGAGGGGCAGAAGGGGAGACCCCCGTGCCGGCCTGCTCTCCTCGCTGGCCCTGGGCCGCGGTGGGGGCCACGGCTGGGGGGGCCTGGCCTCTGGGCACAGGGCAGCCAGATAAGGCTGATAACAGACAGAAAATAGCAACAGATGCAGACTTTCCCACCGCCGGGCAGCAGGGCAGCTCGGGCCACGGAGGGACGGAGGAGACGGGGACAGCCCTGCCCTCCCCCAGGGGCTGCGCCTGGACCCGGCCTGGGCCTGGGCCACGGTGTCCCCGACGCCCTCGGTCCCCCAGGCGGACCCAACAGGCAGGTGTGAAGCCGACCCCTCGGCTGGGGGGCAGCGTGACCCCGGCAGGTCCCTCCCTCCGGTCCAGCTGCTTTCCACGAACAGAAACCGGGGCCCAGAGGGCAGTGGCCGCACCCCCAGCCCTGCAGGCTGGACCCGCTGCCCACACCCTCAACATGGGCTTGAACACGCCATTCTAGTGAGCGCCAGAGCCGCGCTGCAGGGCCGGGTGGGGAAGGGAGAGCCGCTGTGTGCCCGGCGGCCGGCCCTGCGCGGATGGCACCTCCCAGCAGGTCCCTGGGCGACTCACCCACCAGGTGGGCTCTCTGGGCGGAAGTGCCCTGGAGCTGCCCCTCCCCAGCGAGGGCCCCCATGGCTCCCGCCAGACAGCGTCTGTCACCCCGGGGGAAGAAGCAGCAGCCCCCAAGGCAGTCACGCGGGGGGTGCAGTTCTGGGGGGTCCCCCAATCACAACGGCACTTCCCGTCCTCAAAAAGCACCAGACTTGGGGTCACTCCATTTTATCGATGGGGAAACCGAGGCACAGAGCAGCAACGACACTTGGGCAAGGCCTCCCCGCAGCTGCATGCAGGCGGCTGCCCTCTCCTGGCTCAGTCCTCGGGGTTCTCATCCCCCTGCTGTCCCCGCTCAGGGTTCTTGGGAGGGATCGGACACAGGTCTGTGTGGCTCCCAGCCCGGGGCCTTGTCTCTCACCTTGCTGGGCCTCAGTTTCCCCTCCTGGCCCCTTGCCTTCCTCCTGTCTCATGTCCCCTCCGACTGTTCTTGTCGCCAGGGCCTGGGCTCTGCCAGCTACTCGGCTCGTGGCTGGAGCCAGGCGCCCCCTCTACCATGCGGGGTGTCCACGGGCCTTCCTGCCGTGGCACAGGTCTGGCAGGGCTGCGAGGGGACCATCCCCTGGCGCTATGGCTACCGCTGGCCAGATCCCTACAGACACATGTGCACAGCCCTCCACAGTTTATGAGGCTCTGCCAGGACCCTCATTAGCATATGCCTGTAGGGAAACCGGTTCCATTGCACAGATAAGGAAACCGAGGCAGAGAGCAGCCAGAGCAGCCCCTGCCTGGCCCCATCATAGGCCTCAGGCCAGCTGCTCACTTGGCTTCTCGGAGCCAGGCGGACTCACAGCCGTGCCAGGCTCCGGGGCTCGGGGACTTGCCTAGCCTTGGTTTTCCCATCTGGCAAATGGGTGTGGACCCACCGACCTGCAAAGAAGAGCCAGGCATCCCGGCAGCCCGGGTGTTAACAGTGAGTGGACGGGTCCCCAGGGGTGGACAGGACCTCTGACACCATGGAGGGTGGGGAATGTGCAGGGTGGGGAAGATCAGCCGGGCATGGGGTGCTGGCCTCAGGCAGGGTGACCATGAGGGCTTCTCAGAGGAGGTGACATTTAAGCTGCAAAGAGGCCAGAGAAGAAGAACACCCCAAGCTGAGGGCACCTCCAGGCAAAGCCCATGGCATGTTCCAGAAACTCGAGAAGGTGGGGGTGGGGTGGGGCACAGGGTCCAGAGCATGGAGGTCCTTGGGGGGAGCTGGGGTTTTATTCCGGTCACCGTGGGAAGCCACCGTCAGACACCAAGTGACTGCCAAAATCTGTCCACTGTGCTGCCTGCCTGCCACCACCTCCAGGCAGCCCCCCAGCTCTGGGCCACCTCCTTGGGCTCCCTCAGGACCCTCCCCTTGCCCTGAGTCTGCCCCTACTCCCGGGCCAGGGCCAGCGGGCTGGTCCCACACCCTGTCCCCAGAGGCAGGGCCGGCAGAGCAGGCAGGCGGCGGGGAGGAGGGAAGAGAGCCGGGGCCTGAGAAAGCGCAGCCGCGCTGATAGGGGGGAGATCGGTTTCAGCCGGAGCCGCGCCTGCCAAGTCCACATCCTATCGCGGGGCCTGCGCCTACTCAACATTCATCACCGCTGAACTTTATCAACGCTAAAGGTTGGCGCCATCTCTGGGCCCGGCCACTCCCGGCCTCCGATGGGGCTGATAGCGGCTGATAGATTACACGAGATTCTTTCACTCCGCAGAGCTGATTACCAACGCTCCTTGGGGGAGGGGCGCGGACCACGTGGCCCGTGGCTGGGGCCGGGGATGGGTGGCGGGGTGGAGTGGCCGAGACCACGGCATGGGGTGAGGGCAGGGCCAAGGCCACGGCAGGGAGCCGGGGCGGAGGAGGAGGAAGCTGCTCCCAGTGGGCTCCCAGTGGCGGCGTGGTTCTCCCTCCAGATGGACGGGCGTGGCTAACGGTGCTGCCGCCTGCGGCCAGGTGGGTGGAGGCAGGTGGCTTCCCAGAGGGGACTGGCTCCAGGGACAGACCTGCCACCTGCCAGGTGGGGCCCTCAGCAGCCCACCCGCTCCCTCTGTGGACCGGCCCGTGGGCACGTGGCCCTCCCGTGGGGAGAGGGCCTTCCCGCCACCCCCTCTACAGCTGGGCTGAGGCCCGGGAGAGGCGGTGAGCCCAAGGTTGGGGTGGGGGAGCCCCAAGAGCCCCCTGAGCCCCGTGCTTCCGGGATTTCATTCACGTCATCGTGCCACGGCCCGAGGGGGTGGTCACCACCTCCTCTTCCTGGCCAGGCCGACCCAGGGATGCCCCAAGCCTCAGGGACGGGATTCGCACCGGTGCCTGGGGCCTGGTATCCAGACTCCTGGCCAGTATCCTTGGGTGCTGTCCTGGGGGAGAGGATGGTGTCTTGCCCCCGGGGTCGGCCTTCCTCCCTGCTCTGCGTGGCCGGGCCCAGGCCGCAGGACGACTCCAACCCACTGCCCAGATGAACAAACCAAGGACAAGGGGCGGGACGGCGGCTTCTTGGTCCCAGGGGAATCGCGGCTCTGCGGGGCCCGTGCCCGGACCTCCCGGCCCAGGGTGTCCTCGTCCCCACGGGGCCCAGAGCGCAGTGTCCGGGAAGTTCAGGGGACACCGGGCTCAAATCCTACCGGGCATGCCCCCATCCCCCACCCAGCCTGTTCCCTCCACTGAACGCTGGGAGTGAAAACATCGGCCTCCAACTCAGAGAGACAGCGCAGAACCGCGGCGGCACCAGGCTGGGGAGGGCCATGGGGTCCCCCCCGGGGACGGCGGTGACGGTGGCCCAGGGTGCAGGTGCTTCATGCCGCAAACTCGGAAAGTGAAGTGGCAGACTGCACCACAATAAAACACAGAAAATTAAAACAAAAGCGACAAAAAGTGGCGGCGTCTCAGAGCCGCGGAGCACACGGCAGGCCCTCCACGAGCTTGGTCCCCCCGCCTGAGGACCGCCAGCGCACGGTGCTGGCCGCGGGGACGCGCCTTCCCCACCGCCAGATGGAGGCTGGGACTCGCCAGGGCCCAGCCCTGCACCTCCCTGCCCGGCTGTGGGTCCACCAATGGGGTGGGGGCCATGACAGGGTAGGAGGCCAGACGGGGTGACCTGTCCTGAGAATGTCCCCGACAGACCCCCTCCCACCCATCCAGGCTCAGCCCTGCTGGGGAGGCCGCATCCTGGGGTGTCCTGCTCCCCAACCCGCAGCCCAGCGGCCCCCACCCCACAGGGGCCTGGACCACCCCTCGGGAGCGACCCGCGAGGACAGGGGCCACCCAGCCCGGCTGGGCGCCAGACCCCATGAGTACCGTCCACATGGTCCCCAAGACCCCCCCATTTTATGGAAGAGGACAGCGAGCCTCAGGGCTTTAAGTGGCAGGTCCCAGGGGGCCCCGTGAGCCCCGGTGGGCAGGGAGTGGCACCCAGGCCACGCGCCCCAGACCCGGTGGCCGTGACCCCTCTAACGTGCACGAGATCCACATCGACGGTCGTCTCAGGGCCTGGACGTGACGGCCTTGAGCCAGACCTCGGGCCGCTGGCCACGGGAGGGAGGGTGGAGGTCACACTCTCGGGTCAGTGGGTGGGGTCGGCGAGCCCTGCTCTTGTCCGGCTCCCAGCGCCACCGCGGCCGTGCAGAGTGAGTGGAGAGGAGAAGTCTGGCACTCGGCGGTGGCAGAGGAGCCCCGAGGACTCACACCCTGGGCCCAGCCCCTCCAGCGGCGTCTGGGCACAGCCGTCACGTGGCTGGCGAGGGCACGTGAGCACGGAAACGCCCGCCCCGAGGTGGGACCGTGCAGGCGGGTGGCTGGCGATTGAACCGCGCCCCGGGTCGGTGCCACACTGTACCTCGGGTCCTCAGGACCACCCCATTCTCTGCTCGGAGCGTCTGCCCCGCCGTCCCCTCTGTGAGGACGTTCCTCCCCGTGCCTCCCTCGCTTGCCTCTGCCTCAGTGGTACCACCTGCCCTCCGGCCACCTATCCCCAGCAACCGTCCCCCCCCCCCCCGTGGCTCTGCATCAGACACTCGGGACTCCCCGAGATGAGGACTCATTTCTTCCTGGGTTCATTCTCTTTCCCCACCAGGCTGGGGTTGCACAAGGTCACCTGGGGTCGCCAGGCCGCGGAGGTGCCCTGTCCGTTTGGAGAACCAAGTGCACCCAGCCCGGCCGGTGCCCTGCCCAGGCGGGGGGCGCACAAAACCAACAGGGGGCCCCAAGGAGCGAGTCTCGGCCCCACGCGGTGACCGGAGCCCCTGCTCCCCGCTAGCGAGGGCCCAGCACCCCACGCTCCATGGCTCTGTCCAGACAGCGCTCGTTTTGGGGACTCTGACTTCTTCCAGTTTCTTTTTCTCCCACTTGTCTGCCTCCTGGGACAGGGCAGGTGCGCCGAGTGGATCTAGAAGTCAATCAGGGGAGCATTTATGGAGCACCTGCTGTATGTCCTGCACAGTCCTGGGGGAGCCAGAGCTGCCCCCGTGTGATGGGGACCGGTGTGAGGGGGAGGGTGCCGGGCTGGCTCCGCGTCCCTGACACTGACGCCACTGGGAGGCATTGCCACCCACTTCACCGGGCAGGGGACCGAGAGCCCAGAGAGGTGAGGGGACTCGGCCGGGGTGACGCCTGGTTCTTGTCCAACGGCTCCTCCCCATTTCTTCCCCTTAGATCTCAGCCCAGACCTTCCCTCCTCCCCTCCGCGATTTTCCACTTGCGCACGTTGAAAGACGCCCACGTGTGTGGCTGATTTTCAGGTTGGGAGCCCCATGGTGCTGTGGGAGCCGGGCTGGTGGGGGGGGGCTGCGGCCAGGACTGGGGCGGAGGGGCCCCCCCAGCCCCACGTGGTCGGCGAGACACACCGTGGAGTGCAGAGTGGGTTCAGAACACAATGCAAACCCCCTCGAGTCTCCTGGCATGTGAGTTCCCGACAACGGAACATCTGGGAGACTCCAGGTTTCTGGAATATGCCACAGCCACAGAGAGGGGAGCCCCCAGAGGACGTCCTACCCCAGCCCTCATGGTGCAGATGGAGAAACTGAGGCCCAGGGAGGGGAAGTGGCTTGCCAATGGGCACGGAAACTGTCCCAGGAGGCAGACAGACTAGACCTCCTCCCCGTTTTACAGATGAGGAAACCGAGGCTTGGCAAATGGGTTGGGACTGTCGTCCATTAAGATGGTGCCACGGAGGCCCTGCAGGATGGGCTCTGGAGGAAAGTCACCGCGGGGAGAGGGACTCAGACGCGGGAGCCCCGGAGGAGCCAGCTGTCCCTGGGCTGTCCCTGTTCCGCTTCTGAACGGGGGCCCCCGATTCAGCCCGTGGGGGTCCGGGCTCTGAGGGTCAGCAGGTCACCCAAAGGCCAGCCTGTTCAACCCGTTGGCCAGGCAAGTGAGTGGCCCTGGTGGGGAGGCCTGTGGAGCCTGCGGGTGTCCAGCACTGGCGGGGTGGGGGACCCCACTCCCACCGCAAGGGCAGCCCCTGGGGAGGCTCCGCCCTCTTTGTGGAAGCCCGCCCCATGCACAGCAGCTCAGCCAATTGCTGGGCCTCATTCCCGCTCATTTGCATGCCCGATTTCCATTGGCTGCAATCAGGTAGGTTGTGACAGAGCCCCCCTGGCTCTGGCTCTGGGGGGGCTGGGGTTGAGGGGGTCTCAGCTCTGGGGGGCTGGGATCTAGGGGGGCCCAGCTAGGGGGGCTGCACTCTGTGGGGTCTAGGCTGGGGCTGAGCTCTGGGGGTGTGGGGCTGTGGGTGACCTAGGCCCAGGCCTGGGAAGGGAAAGAGCTGCATGGGGGACTTTATAGTGCAGGCTCTTCCCTGTCTGCTAAGGCCCCGTGACATGCACTCACGGGTGACTCAGGGGAGACACGGGCCCAAGGTCGCACGGCCACGACCTAGGCACAGCTGGGACCTCGCCCCAAGTGTGGCCCCTGCACCCCGGGCTGGCTCTCCCCTCCTAGGCAGGGCCTGTTGGGGGCCACTTCTCGTTTTCGGCTGCCTTGTCTCAGGGCTGGCTATTTGGGGGCCTCCTTTGCAAGACGATGATGATGGTGGTGGTGATCTGCGAGGACCCAACCCAACTGCCCAACTCTCCTTCAGCGCCGGCGGTGCCAGCTCCTCGCGGCGGTGGCGGGCGAGGTGCGGAGTGGGCTCCGGGGAGCGCGCGTTTGTTCCCCGCATTGGGGTGGGCTGAGATAAGGAAACAACCGCTCGGAGCGCGCAGGCAGATAGATAACGCGATAGGGAGCCTCCACCGCAAGGCGCCTATCACCCTTTTAATCGCAGTTCCCTTTTCTTTCTTGCTTGCTGGGGGGAGGGTGGAACACACCCCGGCCCACCGCCCAGGCCGTGGGACGCAGGGCGGCCAGCTCACGCCCTCCTGGCCCGTCCAGCACACCCGGGGCCAGCCCGGGCTCCCAGCGGCAGGGAGACGGGCAGGACCTGAGGGGCGCAGGGAGCTGTGGGGCCCCGATGCCACACGGCAGCAGCAGCCGCACGTGCCCTGCGGGGTCTTGCCACCCAGCACCTCAGCCGCTCCCCAGAGGGACCCGAGGGTGCAAGGGCCAAAGAAGGAAAGCTTTGGCCCAAGGTCACCCAGAAGGGGAGGGTGGGGCCCCTCTGGTCTCGGGCAGGGGTGCTGGACATGGCTGGAGGACCGGTGGGACGGAGAGACTCCGGGGAGCTGGCCAGAGCCGGCCAGGAGGTCTTGGCCCTTAGCATCCTCAGCCCCATTTTACAGACGTGGAAACTGAGACTCAGAACAGGAACGTGCCCGAGAACCAGAGCGAGGGGGCCATCCTCGGCGGGCTCTGTGTCCTTGCCGGTGTCCTGTGGCCCTGGGTCTGGGTGACTCCTAGACCCGAGGACAGACGTGTCACCTGGAGCCACCTGGCCACTGTGGACATGGCAGGGCCCTGAGCCTCTGCAAACTGCAGCCGTTTGCCAAAAACCATCCGAGAGCTGCAGCGTCCGCAAGGGTGGGCAGCGGGCAGCCCAGCCCCAGGGACCCTCAGCCCACGCGGGACTCCAGGGAGCGCCCACCGCTGCTTCCGGGTTTGCTGAGACCTGGATTTTTTACCCAGTTCTCCCATCCAACTCCTCCAAGGCTGAGGAGGCTGGAACTGCGATGGTGCCCGCTGTCCAGGCAGGGAAACTGAGGCCGAGGGGTGTCACGGTCAGGGTCTGAGCCCCGGTCACTCCATCCTACGCTCACTCCCCCCACATACGCCGTAAACAGCTAACTTCCTTTAGAATACTGAAACAAAACCAGACCCCAAATACTGCAAAAATCCACCTTTCTCACCAAGGAGCCTACTTTCTGGGTGCAGATGAAATGATCCCCCAAAATAAGCAAGCAGAGAGGCAGGCCAGTCTCGGCCCACGCCCTGCAGCTCCTGGGACAGGGCTGTGTGGCCCCCAGCAGTCGCTTGCCCTCTCTGTGCCTGGTGGGAGAGGTAGGGTGTCCGTGGCTGTAGATACCCCAGAACCCCTGGCCAGGATGGAGACCTAGACCTCAACCAGGCCTCTAAGTTAGAGTCCCTTCTGCTCCCTCCTGCGCTGTGTGACCTTGGGTGAGTTACTCAACCCCTCTGAACCTTGAGTTCTCCAAGGCTGCTGGGAAGACCCATTGCCACAGCGCAGTCAAACCCAGGCCTCGCACGCAGCCAGTGCTCAGTAGCTGCCTGACAACGGCCAGCACTCAGACGATCGTAACTGGGGAGTCCCAGATCCACCCCCCCACCCCAGGCCTCCTGCCTCTGGGATCCCACAGAATCTCATCTGCCAAGAGTTGCTTACAAAGTAAATTCAGAAAGAGGGAAAACCGGCCAGCGGCCCCGCACCCGCTGGGAGCCCCAGGCAGCTCCTCTGGGGGTGCTCGGCCGCCCCAGGAGACACGGTGGCCGCTACCAGGGCCTCGACTTCCCCTCCTGCACTGCGGGGACCCGCCTGTCCCACCCCCACCCCCCCCCACGGCTGCCTCACCTGTCCCTCAGCGGGAGGATTAGCGGCACGCCAGGCCCTAATCGCCGCTAATCGCACCATCAGTGCCGGATCTCGGATCAGCTGAAGGAGGCGGCTTTATCCAGACAGACGCAGCGATGGCACCTGAGTCCCATCTGGGTGCTGGCTGTCACATGCAGCCGCGAAGGCAGGATGGCTGGGGACGGGGTGGGAGACAGGCCGCCGGCCCACGGGGGCGAGCCCTGCCTTCCCCCAGCGGGCGAACGGGGCTCTGCTCTAGGCCCAGCAGCCAGCAGGGACCCAGACCGGGGACGCTCCTGCCGGGCACTGAATCCTCCCAACAACCCGCGGGGAGGGCGCTGTGCTGGCACCTATATGACAGATGTGGAAACTGAGGCACAGACACCCCCCACCCCCACCCTAAGGGTTTGGGCCTGGGCAGCCGGGTCCAGACTCCTGGCTCTTCCCCTGTCTTTCCTCTGCTGCTGGGAGGCGCAGGGAGAGGCGCAGGGAGGGGCACAGGGAGGGGCACAACCCCTCTCCCCGCCGGCCCCCACGTCACGCCGGTTCTGTGCTCTCCCGAGCCCAGGCCGCGGCCTCCCCACCCTCCTCCAGTTAGCTGGGAGCTAACTCTGGGCCCGGGACTCGGTCTCCGTGCGGAGGCCGCCGTGGTGGTTCGGGCCGGACACTCTGTGGTTCAGCCCAGCCCGGGGGGGCCGGGACAGGCTGGGAGCCTCGGCCAAGGGCGCCCCTCCCGGCCCCCGTCCTCCCCACCCTCGTCCCTACCTTCTTTCTCAAAAACATAATTTATCTGTGTATTATCAAGAAATCCAGACACTTTAATCAGTGAGCTATGAAGTCAGAATTTCCATTCTTATCTCAGGGAGGAGTGGAAACGGAGGAGATAGGGAGGACTGGTGGGGAATGCTAATGGGCAGGGAGCTGGCCATGGGCCGCGGCCACTATCTCCCCATTATCACGGCTGTATCTCGCCAACCATCTCGGCGCAGTAATGGGGCCAGTTCAACTTTCCCAGTTATCACAGGAGCTGAAACCTGTGCCCGCCAGAGGCCCGGCCCGGGAGACAGCGCGGCCGGGAGACAGCGCGGGGCGGCCAGGCCCCAGCCGCAGCCGGGGGGGGGGGGGGGGTGGGGGGGGTGGGGGCGTCCGGCCAGCCGGGGCCCTGGAGGGCCTGGGTGCCCACCGACCACGAAGGCTGCCACAGGGGGTGTGGGCGGGAGGTCCCTCTGCTCTCTGGGAAAATGTTTGGTTTTGATGGAGCCTATTGCCCAGGATGGGGAAACTGAGGCAGACCCCCCCCAGGGTTCCAGGGGGCTGGGTTGGTCCCAGGCCTTCCTGAGCTGTGCAGGCCTATGCAGGCGTGGAAAGAGGTGTGGGGGGCGGCAGGCAGGGCGGGCTGTGAGCACCCTCTCCTTTTGCCGTGGGCCCTGCAGGGTCCCCCGTGCCCACCGGGACAGGCCTGGGAGCAGGAACTACCCGTGACAAAGGCAGCTGGGTGAGGACGCCCTAGCGGGCTCTGCCACCGCAGGTCCTGACCTGAGGCACAGCTCACCAGCTGTAGCCCCACCCCTTCACTGCGGGGGGGCTGCTCCCCTGTCCACAGGCCCCCACATGGCATGGAGCAGCAGGGCCCGTGAACGCCATTAGGAGGAGGGAACCCCAAATCCACTTGTTCCAAACCCCTGGGGACTAAAAGGGGTAGGCGAAGTGCAGAACGAGGGTCTCACTCGAGCACCCCCAGCCGGCCCGAACCCCATCCCGTGGCTCTTGGAGCTCCGGGACCTGTCCCCAGGCTTGCCCGGCCCAAACTGTGCCAAGGTCCGGCCACGGCTCTGGAGTCCGTCCCACAGCGCTAAGGCCCGGAGAGGGGAGGGGCTGCCGGAGCTCACCCAGCCGGGAGAACCACGCGGATGCCGGCGCGGACACTGCCTACAGCCACAGCAAGGCCTCAGTTTCCCAGGCCTCAAAGGGGGCGTCCTCGAGCCCAGCGGGGAGCAGGGAAGGGTGTCCCCTGGCAACCGCCCCTGTCACCACCCTGCTCTCCCCACGGAATGTCTGCGGGCGGCTCCTCCCCCAGCGTGGGGAGCTCGAATTCCAAGGCTGGGTCCAACCTCTAGACTCTGAGCCTCAGTTTCCCCCTCTGTGCCCTGGGCTTCCCTCTAAGTCTGCAGAGAGCAGGGTGTGAGGTCACGGCTATAAAGCCTGGGCGTGGTGCCAGGCACAGGCAGGGGCGTAGTAAATGCTCAGTGAACTCTCGCTGTGACCCGGTGGCGGGTGGGTCTAGGCCCCCCCAGGGGGCTCAGGCCCAGGGGCTGCACATTGCAGGGAGGCTGCGTGAGGCCCGTGGCCGGCAACGGCTCTGAGCCTCGGCCTCCCCTCCTGTCACAGGGTCTAAGCGCCTGATGCCAGAGGAGGCCACGCAACCCGAGCTGGCGGCTGAGAACCCAGGGCTGCCCCCGGGGGAGGACCCTCCGGCAGCCCCTCTCAGGTCCTGCTGCAGGAAGGAGCCGGCGCCACCTGGTCCTGGGCCCTCCTCGCCTGCCCCCCAGTCGGGTTTACAGAGCGGGACTTGGAGGAGAAGGGGGAAAGCGACTCGGGAGGCCGTGGCAGGTGCCTGGGGTGGGTCGGGACCCTGGGTGGGGTCTCGAACGGACGAGGGTCGGGGGCTGCTGCAGACACCCGGGGACCCCAGGGGTCTGCGCAGGGGGGTCGGGGGTCCCGCCGCCCACAGCCCGGAGCACACGTGGGCTGGGCCCAGCTGTAGGTCGGGCCCCACCAATCCTCATGACCCCGGAAGTGACCGTCACCGTCCATCTCACGGTGGGGAACCCGGGCTCGGGGAGGCGCAGTGACTTGTGTGAGGACCTGGCCCGCGCCCCCAGTGCCCACTCTGCAGACACGGAGCCACACATGGCGCAGCCGCCTACAGCCACGGGGTCTAAGAGCCTCAACTCGGGGTCCAGCCTGTCCACGACAGCGCCTGCCCACGAGGACGCTCAGAAACCCCACTGTGGCGGTCCCCTCTGTCCCAGAAAACAGCACATCCGCCAGTTCTGGAGGTCCTGGGACACAGGTCAGCCTGGGAACTGGGGTGTCTGCCAGCTACCCCACCCCCAGCCCCCTATTCCCTAGAAGAACATGACTTGTGTGCTGTGTGACCCTGGTGTAGCCACCTGCCTTCTCTGAGCCTCTGTTTTCTTGTGTGCAGAATGGGCTGGGAACTCCAGCCTAAGTGGGTGGCTGGAGAGTCACAGGAGGGGACACCTGTGTGTGATGCGTTTGCACGCAGCATGCTGGGCTGATGCTGGCTGGCGGGTCCCTGTCCCCATCCAGCCTTGGGCTGGGGAACAGAGGGGACCAGGAGTGCCAGGGCCGGGGCTGAGCTCTGGCCACAGCCGGGCTCACAGAAGCTGCTCACTGGCTCCCAGCACCCATTCCACAGGTGGGGAAGTGGAGGCTCTGAGCAGCCGCAGGCCCAGGGCAGGCGGGGGGCGGCGGGGGCTGCTTATCTGTCTCACTGGGCTCTGGCCAAGGTCAGTCGCCACATGTCTGCCCCAGCAGGGCCACTGCCTTCTCCCAAACAAGGGGCCCCGAGGAGGGACAGGGAGGAGGGGAGGAGCCCCAGCCGCAGGGCCCCTGGGGCAGGACGCGGGGCTGGTGGTCGGGAGGCTCAGTGGGCACTGCCCGGGGAGCCCTCTGGCCACCCCTGGGGCCCACAGACCCGGCTCCCGTGTCACATGGCCTTGAGCACGTCACCACCTCCCAGGCCCACACTGGGTCAGCCCACACTAACGACGACCATAATGGCAGGTAGGATCCCGGGGCAGGAAAGGGGCAGATGGGACCTGGGCTTGGGGCTGGCCGGCCAGGGTGTGCCGAGGTTGGGGACAGTCCCGCTGCCCTTGGAGCACTGACACCGGGAGGGAAGGGAGGCAGGAGACTCTGAAACGTCCGGCCTCGGGGCTGCTGGCCAAATACCAACAATGCAACTGCCACGTCCACCAGCAACCCCAGGGCGACCCTTCACAGCGAGTGTCCAGGACCTGACGCACCCCACGGAGGATGGGAGGGGGTGTGTTTCGTCGGCCCTCACCTCCAAGGCAGACGCTGAGGCCGGAGAGGAGCCGCCCGCCCGCAGGGTCATGAGGCTAGGCCAGGACTGAAGGCTGCGCCCCCGCTCCCACCCGGTGGTCCCCTGTGGCAGGGACGAGGCTGGTCTGCAGCCAGGAGCCCTCGGGGGGTGCAGCCCAGGCCTGGGGGGCACAGCCCCTGCAGCCAGGGACGGGGGACGGGAATCCGGGGGCCTCACCAGGCCTCCACCCCGCCGTCCTCAGCCTGCCCTGTGGCCCCTTGGGCAGCCGAGACACCGAGCCCCAACCCAGGTCCCACCTGACCCAGGATTTCGGGCCTGCTCCAAAGGGCTGCAGTAAGCACCTACTGCATACAGGCCCTGTTTGAGGGGAGGGGCTGTGTCATTCCTGTTCCACGGATGAGAAAACCGAGGCCAGGAATGTCCTCGGCTGGGGGCCAAACCCACCACCCTCACTCTGGGGTTCTCAAGCCAGGCCCAGTGCTGAAGCAGCCCAGGCCTCTCTCGGCCAGACCGTTCCCCCACTTCCTGCTGGCCACGGGCAGGGCCCAAGTCCCAGCCCCTTGGAACCTTCTCGTCCACATTTGTAAAATGAGGCATTGGAACTGGGGTGTGCCCATTGTACGGATGGGCAAGCTGAGGCCGACAGGAGGCACTGCACTGAGACCGATGGGCCCAGGAGAAGACGGCAGGTCCTGCGAGGAACCACCCAGGCTGCTTCCTGCAGAGACCCCACTCCTGACCCGACTTCCAGGCCGAGATGAGCACCCTGCCCTCCTGGCCCTGCCAGCGGTGGCTGGGGACCCTCACTGGGCTGCTGGGCCCTGGAGTCCCCAACTCTGGCTGGCTTCATCCAGACCCTTCCAGAGCTCGGGCGGGGAGGTGGGGGGAGAGCACAGGTACCACCGCCAGCTCCCCAGACCACCAGCCCCCTCCCCTCCGACCAAGAGGAAACCCTAGCCCAGAGGGGGCAAGCAACATGCCCAGGCGGCACAGCCTGGTGTCTGCTTGGCACCGTAGTTGGAATGAGCAGGAGGGGAGGGCCGGCCGGGCAGAGGGGTGTCATCAGGAGCCGCCCACGACCAGGGCTGGTGGACTGAGCTCTGGGGACCGGAGGGTCAGGGGGCCCTGCTGGGCAGAGGGACTTCTATCTCAGACAAGCTGGAAAGCCAGGTCTGACCGAGCAGCTGATGGTGAAGAGGAGGAGGACGAGGAGGAGGAAGGCGTTGGTGGCAGCTGTGTCAGGTAACAGGTGTTTCCCTTTGGTTCTCACAGAAGTGCTTGGGGGCAGGGCCTACCACCATCCCCATTTTGCAGATGGGAAAACCGAGGCTCACACAGGCAGGCCATGCCCCTAGCGCCATGACCAGCAAGTGGCAGAGCTGGGATCTGAGCAAGCCACCTCCATTTCACGCCAAGTGTCCCTTTGGTCATTCATCAGAGAGTTCTGGCGAGCCCACATGGGGACAGGGCAGACCCAGCCTGCTCTCGGGGGGCTCGTGGGACTGCGCGGGGCCAGTGATGGCACGGGCTGAGGACGGTGGCCGGTGGGGGCTGAGCACCGGAGCGGCCTCGCAGAGGCACGGCAGCCAGCCCGGAGCGCAGCATTCGTGGGACCAATGAAGCCAGAGAGGAGCCACCAGGCCTCAGCCCGGACACAGGCCCTGACGAGGCGCTCGGCCCTGGGTGCCACCGGCTGTCCTCGTCCTCGGGGCCACGCACTCTGTTCGCGACTTGAAGGTGGCTAAGCTCTCGCCCAACAATACAGCCGAGGACCCGAGGCCCTGAGCAGGTGGGACGTGCCAAAGTCACACAAGCGGAGTGCAGGCCACTCCTGCGTGGGAGGGGGCAACAGCAGAGGTCAGGAGAGTGGACATGTGGCTGTGGCCTCAGTTTCCCCCTCTGTGAAATGGGGACAGGAGCTGCGGGGCGCCTCCAGGAAGATCCAGGGGTACGGTGGCCGGGTGGGCAGGAGCCTGGCCAGGCGCCCGAGCGTGCCGGGCCGGCCGGGGTCCGCGGGGTTGGCGATACCCATCGGCCGGGCAGCAGCTGCCTCGAGGAGGAGGCCTGTCGATGGCAGATAGGCCCGCGGGAGCATTATTCACGAGCCCGTCAAGCCCGGGAACGTCTGGTTGGCATAGAAACAGGAGATAAGGGCACAATTAATGGCATCACATTCCCTCCTTCTTTCTTCCCCAACTGACCCATTTAAATCCCTGGCGTGCTCGGTGCCACGCTGGGTTCCTGGTGACCTCCGGGGAGGGGCCGGCGGCGGTCCCAGGCCCCGGGCAGGGCAGGGCGAAGCCTCCCGGGGGCCGCCCTGAGCAGGAGCCCAGCAGGAAGGAGGCCACCTGTGAACGGCAAGGGTAGGGCTGGGGCAAGACCCCGGGGGGGGGGGGGCCTTTGCTCCCGGAGGCCCATTTCAGAGATGTGGAGACTGAGGCCCGGGGGCAGGCAGAGGATGGCGAGTGAGAGGCAGCGTGATGTTCACAGACACACCGGTTAAGAGCACGGCCGGGATCCGGCACTTTCTCGGGGGAGAAACTTAACTTCTCTGTGGTTCAGTTTCCCTAGATCCAAAACAGAGATAAAAGTAGGACTTGCTGCAGTTAATATACGTGGCTTGGCACCCCGAGCATGAGCTATTAGTAATATCGTCGCCACCAGATGAGCTGGGAGCGGCCTGTCTTCCCTGAGGCCCAGGAGTGTGGAAACCACCAACGGCGTGGAGCCAGGGTGAAGCCCACACTGGCCTCGGGGATGTGAGTGTGGGCTCCGGTATCCCCAGACCCCTGTTGGAGTCAGGTTCCGGGGCCAGGTGCCGCGGGAGTCTCTCCGGGTCTCTAATTCCCTCTGCTAAACGCCGCCACTCAGCCGCTGACCCCAGGTCCCTGAGGCTGACCACGCCCTCGCCGCACAGCTTGAGGGCCAGCCTCATTCAGGGTGACCACGGCCAGGGACGCCTGGGCCAAGGCCAGCTGAGGACAGGACTTACACTCCCGCTGACCCTTGAGTGGCAGACACTGCCACACCCGTTGTTCAGAGGGGGCGCAGGCTGCGGAAGTGACTTGCTCGGGTATCGGGGCTGCCCAAGCCCTTTCCCGCCCTGCCTGCTGTCACGCTGGGGTGGGGACATCGCTGGGGTGGGGACATCACAAGGTGGTCCCGGGAGCCTTGACCCCTGGGGCCCTCCCACCGTAGGCAGGCAGTGTGGATGGCTCCCTGCAGACCGTCCCTCTTGTGCTCATAAAATACGGCAGAGACCAGCCCCTCGCCCTCCCGCCTAACCCTGACCGGCTCTCTCTCGCTGAAACTGGCACCCTCTGGAACTGGCACCCTAACCCTGTGGGTGGGCGGGTGTGTGACTTTGAAGCTCGGAGTGAATTAGTCATCCTGTGGCTACCAATAATTTGTTTAATCAAACTCTGAGAATGTGTGAAAAACGCCCTCCTCTGAGAGGGAGCAGCTGGGATGGGAGGGACCCCAGAGAGGCCCCTAGGCTCCTTCCAGAAGCTCCTCACCCACCAGCCTAGGCTTCCATAGCTTCTGGGACCCATGGGCTCTGCACCACCCCCAATGCTTCCAGCCAGCCCTGGGGGCTCCCAACAGCCCTGGAGGCTTATTCCTGTCCTGGTCTCTCAGGGAGGGAGCCCGGGGCTCCATCCCAGCCTCTGCCACCCTCCTGACCTCATCCCCCGCCCTCCAGCATCACTCCCCTGACAGCCGGCAACCCTCACCCCATTTTCCAGAGCTGGAACCTGAGGCCTGACAGTGCTGGAGGTCACCCCCTTTCCAGGAAGGGTCCCTGACCCGATGCACCCCGCTGGTCGCCAACGACCCACTCCACTCTCAGCCCCACTCACCCTGATCCACTCACCCCCAACTCACATTGGCCAGGAGACCAGGGCTAGGCCCAGTGCCGGTATACAGCAAGTGCTCAATAAACCCAGCCGAGGCAGCTCTGCACAGACTTTCCCTCCTGATTTGGGGGACCTGCTCAACAAGACGTCAGCACAGTGGGATCTCCCAAACAGCCCCGACCCCGTGGAAACCACCTTGATTTTCCTTTTCAAGAAAACTCCAAGCAGGTTATGCCTGATACTCGCCAGGAACCGACAACCCCATCATGATTCACGGGGGGAGGGACACACCCTCTCCCCCTGGGAGGTGACAGACCCACCTCCCGCTGTCCTGCGCCACCGACAAGGAACCAGCCAGTGTCCTTCGTCCCCTACCCGCCCCAGCGCAAAGTCGGTTTTCTTTCATTTTGACAGACTGTCCCGCCAGCCACCGGGCGAGGATCAACTTCTTGGGAACGAAGTGTGTTTGGGGAGAAAACTCCAGACGCCGCAGCGCTCGACGCCCGCTCCCCGCCCCCGCGCTTCAAGGCCCCGCTGCCGCCACGCCCCCGCGCGCCGTCGCCCCGGGCCGGCGGGCCTGGTGGCCGCAGATAAGGCCCCTTATCGCCCCCGGCGATCGCCATCGGCCGACCCGCCTGGCGCTTATCGCAGCGCACATCGACCCGGCGGGAGGGAAGCGGCGGCGGGGGGCGCGGGGGTCCCGCGCTCGCCCTGCCCCGCGCTCCGGCCTATCGGCGCGGCCATCTGGCCGGCCAAGGCCGCGCTCCGCCGCGCCCTCCCGCCCCCGCGTTTGAAGTTAATAAATGGAAGCGCCTATCGCAGCCACCATCGGTCGCGCCTTATCAGCGCGGCACATCTATCTCAGCTCGGAACAAAAGGCGCACGGAGGCGCGGGCAGCTGCGCCCCGGCTTTGATGGGGGCGGGGGGCCCAAAGCGCTCCGCCCCTCCCCCTGCACCCGCGGCCCGGCCGCAGGTGAGGCCCGGGCAGCCGGCGCTGCCGCGAGGGCCACCAGCACCGCCGCTGGCAGAGGGCGGCCGGGCGCCGCCGCTTGGTGACAATCGGCCCTCCCGTCTTAACGTGCTCAGATCTACCAGTGGAGGAGGTGCCCAGGGCCGTGAGCTGCGTGGAGGGTCCCGGCCCCGCCTCCTGGTCCGGCCTTCCCGGCCTGGGTACTGCGCGCGCTCAGGGCGGGCCAGAGGGCCCGGGTCCCGATCCCCAAGTGCGCGCTCGCGGACCAGCTCTCGCAGCGGGTTGGGCTCTCGCTCCGCTCTCGCGCCCTTATCAGCGCTGGCGATCGGTTCCCAACCTGCGATCTCCCCGCGCGGCTATCAGCATTTCTCATCACCCGACACACACACACACACACACACACGGAGAGAACCGCGCAGGGGAGGAGGGGAGGAGGGGAAAGAAACCAGAGAGCCAGTGCAGATCGGGACCTGTGGGTGGTTTTTAATACTTGAGTTGACATGATAGAAGGCGACTTTCGGAAAACAGGTCCCGCTCGCATTGGGGGAGTCGGGTTACGGGAACCGATTCATGCCTGCGCTCCCGCTCACCGGGGACCTCCCACAGGCGGCCCACATGGGGTCCTGGTGGCAGTGGTCATGTGGACAGAGGTGTGCCCAGGAGCCTGGGGCTGGGCAGCGGCCGCCCCACTCGTCACCTCCCGGCGGGCACAGATGACCTGAGGGTCTGCCCGGGGCGGCGGCCTGGGAGGAAACCTTGTGCCTGGCCCTGGCCTTGGAGGCGCGAAGTTAATGGCTGCGGTGGGGAGGGGTGCTTCCTGTGCGCTCTCTCCCCTGAGTAGCCCCAAGAGCGAGGGGCGCTCTGTGGGGGCATGGCACTGTGGACGTGCAGTGGTCCCTAACCCCCCCCCGGGGGGGGGACTGCCCATGTGCCCACTGTCAAGAAACTTGGTCGTGGGCAGAGGCAGACCTCGGCCTGGGCCAGGAGCCTGGAGCCCCCTCCCTGACTCCAAGTAGCCCCCTTGGATGCCAGGGCATGCTCGTGGGCATCTGGGGGCCCCGTTTGCTGCCCATGCCGCCCTGGCCAGCACACTTGGAGGGCCCAGGAGGTGTCATGGGCAGGCAGGACTTGGGTTCCAGACAGCGCCAGAGCACCAGGGCCTGGGGTGGTTGGAGCCAAGCACAGAGGCTGCAGCAGCTGCAGACCAGCCCCCCACCTCCGCCAAGGCTCTGCAGCCGGCCGGGTGGCAGTGGGCGTGGGCTGGTCCCCGCCACCGGGCCCAGCGTCTCCACGCGGTCCCAGGTGTCCCTCTCTCTCCCGGGTCTCTCTCTCCCTCTAGATACAAAGCCTGGGAGAGTCAAGCGCCAGATAAGATCACAATTTCAGCCCGTCCCGACAGAGCGATCGTATCAGGATGGGACTTGCAGAATGGAATATTTTAAACTTTATCTGAGCCCAGATCGGGCCGCCTATCGCCTCACCATCTCTGAGATGAGGGGGAGGGGCAGGCCGCGAGGTGGCCACGCACCGCCGGGCCGCGCCCCCGACCACCCTGCTTCGGCCCCCGGGCGGCCAGAGCCTGGGCCGGACCCGAGCCCGGCGGAGACGCGGGGCCGCCAGCGGAGATTAGATTACGGGGCTCGGCACCGCGCGGGGGGCGCGGCGCGGGGTGAAGGTCGCGGCGCTGGGCGGCGGGCGGGGGCGGCGCTGGGCAGCGGGGCCCGGGGAGCGGCGGGGCCCGGCAGGCGGCGGGGCGCGGGGGGCGGCGCTGGGTAGTGGGGCGGGGGGCGGCGGGGACCGTGGGCCGCAAAGTTTGACTTACGCTTGATCTGCCGGGGGTTGCTCTGTTTCCTCCTGGACATGTCTCCGGCGCCGCGCGCCCTCCCGGTGGCCGCCTCTAGCCCCTGGCGGGCGGCGGCGGGCGGCGGGGGCGCGGCGGGGCCGCGGGGCGGCTCATGCCCCCGGCTCCCGGGCTCCGCGGCCGCCCCGGCCCGCGCCCCAGCCCGCTGCGCCCGGCGCGGGAGCCGCTGGCGCCAACGCGGAGGCCGGAGGCCCCGGGCCTGCGCTGCGGGCGCGCGGACTCCCGCGGGCGGCGGGCGGGCTGGTGCCGGCTCCTGCGCTCCCGCGCGCGCCGCCGCCGCTCGGCTTTTCTCAATGGGACCTGCGCGCGGCGAGCGGCGACCCGGCGGCCACGGCGAGCGGGCTGCGGGGGGCGGACGGGCGGCGCGGGGCGGGGCCTGCGCGGGGCGGGGCGGGGCCTGTGCGCCGCCGGCGGCCCAGCCTCTCGCCCCGCCCCGCGTCCCCGGCCCCGCCCCCGACAGGCCCGGGCCTTCCCCTCGCCGGCCCCGCCCCCGGCCCTGGCCCCGCCCCGCCCGCCAGGGCCTCTCGCCCCGCCCCTGGGCCTCTCGCCCCGCCCCCGCGCCGGGCAGGCCTACGGCCTTCTCCCCTCCGCTCCGGCCAGAGGCTGCGTCCCCAGCCCGGCTGAGACTCGGCGACCTGCTCCGTCCCGCTGCTGCGCGGCACTACGTCCCGCCGGGCCCCGCCCCTCGGAGCCAGCTCCGCCCCCACTGCTGACCCGACCTCTTTGGGCCCCCGAGGCCCCGCCCCTCCGCTCTGTAACCCCGCCCCCAGGGACTAGGCCCCGCCCCGGACCCGTGGGCCAGGGCGCCCGCTTCACCTGCGCTGTGCGCACGGGGTCGGGGGGAGCCTGTCCGGAAGCCCCGGGCCTGGGTCGGCCTCAGGTGTGGGGTGGGCTCTGCACGGGGGCTTCCCTGCAGGCAGCACTGCCTGCTCCAGTCCCCGGAAGCGGGGTATGTTCATGGGGTCCCAGGGGCTCCCCTCATTTTCCAGGCAGAAAATTGTGGATCAGGGCCTAGCTCAAGGTCACACGGATTGAGGGCAGCTGTCCGCCACCCCCAGCTGGGTGGTATCATTATAATTTTATCTTACGTTTTTAGAGATGGGGTCCCGCTTTGTTGCCCAGGCTGCGGTGCTCTGGTGCAGGCTCAGCCCCCTGGGGCCCGGGATCCTTCCGCCCTGTCTCTCCCAGCTGAACTGTGTTAATTTATTTTAATATTCTCCACCTGCGTTTGACACCTGCCTCTGCCCCATATTCCTGAGAAACAAGCAGTTAGCAGGGCCCAGGGTTAACAGGAAGGCCTTCGCAGGGGAGACGCCTGTGCCCCACCCACCTGGTGACAGATAATGATCACATCATACAATCATCACCGCCAACGTCACATGCCAAGGCTTGCTGCCTGCCGTGTGCTCTGCTGAGACCTCATCTCATTCCGACTTCTGTGCCCTGTGCCCAGCTGCATGGGCCAGGAGAAGGGGAGGGACACTCCCAGAGCCTGGGCTCTCTCCCTACCCCTGCCGCCACCCCCGGGGAAGGCCACCATGCAGGAGAGTGGCAGGCAGACAGGAGGCGGGGGTCTGCCCCCGGGTCCCCCACCCGTTGCACAGACAGGAGCTCTGGGGCCAAGAGGCAGGAGTTGGGCCCAGGGTCCCAGGGTGCTGCCCTTCCTGTTGCTGTCTGCCCAAGGCGGGGGGCTCAGCCCTCCCATAGCTGCTCTCTGGGGAGGGTGGGCCCACATCTGACCGGATCACTCAGTCCAGGGCCCCAAAGTGTTTGTCAACCGTGTGAGGCACCCTGCCTGTCTGGGTTTCCCACTGGGCCTTCAAAGACTGCTTCCCAAAGGGAGGCCACTTTACAGGTGGGCACCTGGGAGCAGGTGGCCTTGGGCTGGCACCTGTGCCGGGTCTGAGGCTCTTTGCACAACAATTAGCGCCCAGGCTGGAGCCGCTGGACATCTGTCCTGAGGTGGGCTCTGTGGGTCGGCAGGAGAAAGGGGGCACATTAGCCCTACATTAGTGACATCTGTCTAGGCTGCAGGAGAAGACCGGTGTCACTTTGGCCACTCTTTTGCCCGACCTGGTTTGTTTCTTTTCTTTTCTTTTTTTTTTTTTTTGACAGAGTCTCACTCTGTTGCCCGGGCTAGAGTGCCGTGGCGTCAGCGTAGCTCACAGCAACCTCAAACTCCTGGGCTCAAGTGATCCTCCTGCCTCAGCCTCCCGAGTAGCTGGGACTACAGGCATGCGCCACCATGCCCGGGTAATTTTTTTCTATATATTTTTAGTTGTCCAGCTAATTTCTTTCTATTTTTAGTAGAGATGGGGCCTCGCTCTTGCTCAGGCTGGTTTTGAACTCCTGACCTTGAGTGATCCTCCTGCCTCAGCCTCCCAGAGTGCTGGGATCACAGGTGTGAGCCACTGCGCCCGGCCTGGTTTGTTTCTGTGATCCCAGGTATGCATAAGAAACTCAGGCCCTG
>CAUYPO010027791.1:0-11768 GCA_963574435.1 Cheirogaleus major | reverse complement strand
TTAGTTGGAGTTTTTAGGGATTCTTAAATCTATGGTTTGGTGTCTATCATTACTTTTGAAAAATTTCAACCATTATTTCTTCACATATTGAATCTGGCAAATCCTTTCTCTCCTTGCTTTCTGGGACTGTAGTACACATATATTATTCCTTTTTACTCTATGTCTCTGTCCTTTTTTAGTATTTTTAGTATTTTAGTATATTTTTTTAGTATTTTCCATCCTTTTCTAAGCAAGGTTTTTTTAAAAATATTTTTTTATTATCTATCTTATTGCTTAAACATTCTTTCTTTAACTATATCTATTCTGCTGTTAAACCTAATAACAAAGTTCTTAAATTAATTGCATTTTTTAGAATTTTGATTTGGTTCTCTTTCACAATTTATAATTTTTTTTGCCACAATTCTCAATTTAAAAGAATTTCCTCAAACATATTCAGAATAAAGTCTGATAACTCTGTTATCTGGATCCTCTGTGGCTCTGTTCCTATCATCTTGTTTATTTTGGTTTTTAATCACGTTGCCTTATCTTTTCATGTGCTGGTAATTTATCATATGCAGAATATTGTGTTTGAAAATTTACAGTAATATTTTGAGACACGGTTATGTTATCTTCCTCTAGTGAAGATTTTCATTTACTTATGTAATTTCAAGAAGGATTCTATCCCTGTAAGAGCCGGACTATTTCATTTAGCATACTGTTTTCAAGGTTCATCCATGTTGTGGCATGTATCAGAAATTTATTCCTTTTTAAGATTGAATAATAATCCATTGTATGTATTACTACATTTTGTTTATTCATCTGTTGATGGATATTTGGGTTGTTTCCACCTTTTGGTTATTATGAATAATCCCACTATAAACATGAGCATGCAAATATCTGTTTGAATTCCCGTTTTCAATTCTTTTAGGTATATATCTAGAAGTGGAATTGCTGGATCATATAATAATTTTATGTTTAGCTTTTTGGGGAATTGCTAAACTTTTCCACAGTGGCTGTACCATTTTTCATCCCTACCAGCAATGTATAAGAGTTCCAGTTTCTTCACATTCTCACCAACCTTTGCTGTTTTCCATTTTTTTTTTTTAATAATAGCCATCCTAATGGGTATGAAGTGGCATCTCATTGCAGTTTTGATTTGCGTTTCCCTAATGACTAATGCTGTTGAGCATCTGTGTAGATCCTAGGGGAAAGGTTGCCCCAGTATCTAGTCCACCTCTGTGGGTTTCTTTTTCTCATAAACCTTGCCCCATTGTTCTCTGCCTTTTTAGCTCACCAGTGCCTTCGAACAGCCATTTTAAACATTTTGTCCAGCTTTTCCAGTTGTTCTCAATAGTGTAGTTGATCCATATTACCTAATCCACCGTTATTTGAAGTTTCTTTTTGTTTAGCTATGGTTTTGCAAAAGAAAAAAAGTTTAAATATAGTTAAATGTGACTTTTTAAAAGCTAATTCTTTATGAAGCTTATGAATAGCACTAAATCTTTACTCAGTAAAAACATTTCTGTAGGAGATGGAGATCATGTGGGCTAGGTATATGGGGGGAAATGGCATGGTTTGTTTTCCAACTTACAATATTTCAGGAGGGGAAAATATGCTTAAAGCACATATTGTCAGGAAACATGCACTTCCTTTATTTAAGTCTCCTGCTAAACATCATCTTCACAGAGAGGTTTTGTTGGGGGCTCCCAAGATCACTCCTAGTTTTGATGATTTGAAATGAGGATTCACGGGACTCAACTTACAGTCATACTCATGACTCTGATGACAGTAAAACAATACAAAGCAAAATCTGCAAAAGGAAAAAGCACATGAGATGAAGTCTGGAGGAAAACAGGTGTAGACTTCCAAGAATCCTCTTCCAGTAGAGCACAATGGACGCACTTAATTCCTCCAGGAAAACTAGTGACAGTGTGTGAAATGTAGACTCCTAAAGATGCTCACCCAAGCCTGGTTGTCCAGGTTTTTTTTTTTTTTTTTTTTTTTAGACAGAGTCTCACTCTGTTGCCCAGGCTAGAGTGCCATGGTGTCAGCCTAGCTCACAGCAACCTCAAACTCTTGGGCTCAAGCAATCCTTCTGCTTCAGCCTCCCGAGTAGCTGGGACTACAGGCATGTGCCACCATGCTCGGCTAATTTTTTCTATATATTTTTAGTTGACCAATTAATTTCTTCCTATTTTTAGTAGAGATGGGGTCTTGCTCTTGCTCAGGCTGGTTTTGAACTCCTGAGCTCAAACGATCCGCCCGCCTCGGCCTCCCAGAGTGCTAGGATTACAGACCTGAGCCACCACACCCGGCCACAGCTGTCATTCTTTCTCAGTCTATGCTACAAGTTCCCATCCTAACATTTTACTTATTTAATTACCTCAATCCAATATAGTAAAGCAGAATGATGTGCTCCTTGTCATGGGCTAACGAGAAAAGAAGAGATATAAATGTAAGAGATAAACAATTCAATTTATACCAAGATAAGTTACATGATACCACAGTGGCACTGTGAAATGAAGTGTTCCAAGTGGTTTGAACAGAGAATAGAGGCGCTAAAATTCAAGAATCATAAAGCACACTAAACATGCCGAACTACAAAAACAATAACAACATTGTGGCAGTTAGAATCATATTCACTTTGCTAGCAACCATATTGCTTATGGGTACCAACTAAAACAGTTCATTAGGATAAATGTAGCAGCCAATACTCACAGAAGTTTTTTTGGTTGAAAGAAATTTTTTAAATATTCAATATTGGACACCATTAAATTTACAGGCCCAGTCAATAGATTAGTAGTTGAATAAAAATTCATTTTTAAAAAGCAAAATAGGCCGGGCGTGGTGGCTCACGCTTGTAATCCTAGCACTCTGGGAGGCTGAGGCGGGTGGATCGCTCAAGGTCAGGAGTTCGAAACCAGCCTGAGTGAGACCCCGTCTCTACTAAAAATAGAAAGAAATTAATTGACCAACTAAAAATATATGCAGAAAAAATTAGCCGGGCATGGTGGCGCATGCCTGTAGTCCCAGCTACTTGGGAGGCTGAGGCAGGAGGATCGCTTGAGCCCAGGAGATTGAGGTTGCTGTGAGCTAGGCTGACGCCAGGGCACTCACTCTAGCCTGGGCAACAAAGTGAGACTCTGTTTCAAAAAAAAAAAGTTTTAAGATATGGCATAAGATCAGGTGACATTGAAAAGTAATAGTTTTAATATTATGTCTTCTCTACATTTATTTTGTTTTGTATGTTTTAATAAATGCTTTCGGGCTGGAGGTACCTCTTGGGAACACTTAGGTCTCTTCCAGCTAAATGAATAAACAGTAATGTTCTGCCCTTTGCATTCAAATGAGATGTCACAAACGACTCTCACTTGGACCTAACTTTGAGTCACTGGCCAGTGAAAATGACTGGCTTCACTGTGTTTGAAAATCCCAAGAATGCCAAGAAAGTGGCTCAGGAGTTACAGTGGGAGACAGGTGTGGGTGGCAGAGGAAAGGCCACAAGAAAGGACAAAAAAGATTAGGGTTCATGGTCATCTGTCTTGGCTCCATTTTCTATGTGTTCTAATAATTGGAATTCTGCATGAGGTTTAGTTTGAAAATAGGGATATAATGCTTTTTCTTTATTAAAGCTTGCAAACTACACCTTTAATGATTTTGTTCAGTCTGACCTGGTTTCCACCCCATATCAGCATTTCACTGTATAGCTCTGCCATGTTTCCAGGCTCCTGTTGATGAACATTTGGGTTGCTTCCAACTGTTGACTATTATAAATACATCTGCTTTGCACATTCTTGTACAAGTCATTTTGTGGACATGTGCTTTCATTTCTGTTAAGTTAGAATTGATGGGTCAAAGGAAAGTCTACGTTTAAGTTTATAAGAAATTGTCACAATATCTTCCAAATTCTCATCAGCAATGTATGAGAATTCCAGTTGCTCCACATCCTTGCCAATATTTGATGTTTTAGTGGTTGGTCATTGACAGGTTTTGATTTGCATTTCCCTGATGCTTAATGAAGTTAATCATATTTTCATGACTATACTGTCACTGTGTTTAGCTTCTTTTGTGAAGTGTGTGCTTAAGTTCTATGCCTACTTTTTTATTGGGTTGTATTTTTAGTTATTGAGTTGTAGGAATTCGTTATATATTTTAGCTATGAGTCCTTTGGCAGATACATGTATTAATAATCTCTCCCACTCTGTGGCTTGTCTTTCATTTTCCTCAATGGCATCTTTTGATATTAAGCTTATGTCTAGCTCTTCCTTATGTAAGACATTTTAAAATTTTTGATGAAGTCATATTTATGAAACTTTTGTTTCCTGTTATGGATATTGCTTTTGGGGTTTAGCTGAGAAATCTTTGAATAGTAGTGGTGAGCAAGACATCATGGTCTTGCTTCAAATTATATTGGAAAGTCATGAGAGACATTTGCTAAGGATGAAATTAGTTGTGGGTTTTTCATAGATATCTTTTGTTAGGTTGAGAAAATGTCCTTCCATATCTAGTTTCCTAAGGGCTTTTTCTATGGAGGTTGAATTTTTCCAATATTTTTACTGTATCTACTGAGATAATCATATGTTTCTTTTTTTCTCTTATTCTGGGATTCTGTTATTATTCACCATAACATCATAATTATATTGATTGATTTAATAATTAGATTGATTGAATTTATAACAATAAAGTCCTTGCATTCTGGGATAAAACCCAAGGTTGTAGGATGTATTGTCATCTTTATACATTGTTGGATTTGATTTACTGATATTTTGTTAAGGAGGTTAGCATCAATATTCATAAAAATTGTTAATCTTGACATTCATTTTTTTGTAATACGTTTGCCTGACATTATAATCAAGGTAAAGCTGACCTCATAAAATGAATTGGGGAGTAGTCGCTCTTTTAGTTTTGAGATGGTGTATGAGATTGGCATTCTTTCTTTCTTAAATGTTTGTTAGAATTTACCAGTGAATCTCTCTGGGACTAGAACTTCTTCAGTGAGAGAGTTTTTAATTATAAATTCAATTTCATGTGTCAGCTTTGGTAATTGCTATCTTTCAAGTAAATTGATTTTATCTAAGTTGTCAAACTTATTAGCATGATGTTGTTTATAATATGCCTTTTTTATCCCTTTAATGACAGAATCTCTAGCGATGGCCCTCTTTTCTTCCTGAGATTGATAATGTGTATCTTATCCTTTTTAAAAATTAATCTACCTCAGGTTTCATATTTTTTCAAAAGACAAATCTTTGGTTTTGTTGATTTTTCTCTATTGGTTCCCAATTTTCTATCATCAATATCCTTATTACCATTATTATTTTGTTCTTTCTACTAACTTTGGATATAATTTGCTCTTTTTTTTCACCAGCTCCTTAAGGTGGAAAATAAAATCACTGATCTGAAATCTTTTTCTTTTTATAAGACTTAAAATTTACAAATTTCCCTTTAGGCAATGGATTAGCTGCATTCTACAAATTTCAGTATGATTTTTTTTTTTAATTTCTCTTAGTTCAAAATAGTTTCTAATTTCTTATTTGACCCATGGTCTGTTAAGAAGTATTTTGGTTAATTTCTAAATATTTGGAATTGTCTAGATATGTTTCGTGTGTTGCCCTCTCATTCAATTCTGATCTGATTTGAGAATATACTCTGCATGGTATCAATCCTACTAAGAAATCTTTATGACTCAACATATGACATATTGATGTATGTTCCAGTGCACGTGAGAAGTCTATGTCTTCTCCTATTGTTGGTGTTAGTGTTCTATAAGTCTCACTTAGGTCATGTTGAATGACAGTACTGTTCACGTTTTCTTTTTTTTGAGACAAAGTCTCACTCTATTGCCCTGGCTAGAGTGCAGTAGCGTCAGCCTAGCTCACAGCAACCTCAAACTCCTGGGCTCAAGCAATCCTGCCTCAGCCTCCCGAGTAGCTAGGACTACAGGCATGCGCCACCATGCCCGGCTAATTTTTTCTATATATGTTTTTAGTTGTCCAGCTAATTTCTTTCTATATTTTTTTAGTAGAGACGGGGTCTCACTCTTGCTCAGGCTGGTCTTGAACTCCTGAGCTCAAATGATCCTCCCACTTCGGCCTCCCAGAGTGCTAGGATTACAGGTGTGAGCCACCACGCCTGGCCTGTTCACTTCTTCTTTATCCTTACTGATTTCTGCTTACTTCTTCAATCAATTACTGAGAATGAAACGTTAAAGTCTCCATTAATTGTGAAGTTTTCTATTTCTCTTTTCAGTTTGGTCAGTTTTTGCTTCATGTATTCTGAAGTTTTCCTATTAGGCACATCACACATTTACTATTGTTACCTCTTCTTGTTGTATTGACACTTTTACCTTTATGAAGTGTCCCTCTTTATTTTTAGAAATATTTTTTGTTCTGCAGTCTACTTTTCCTATTGTTTCTATAACCACGCTGTATTTCCTATGATTATAGTTTATATGGTATTTCTTTCTCATCTTTTTATATATGTAATGAATCTATGTATTGTATTTAAAGTGAATTTCTTTTATAAAGCATATAGTTAGGCTTTGCTTTTTGATGCAGTCCAATATTCCTGCTTTTTAATCAGCATGTTAGACCATGTATTTTTAATATAATTATCAATATGTTCACATTAAATCTTGCTTATGTTTTCTATTTTCCCATGTATTCTATTAAAATGCTCCTTTCATTTCTTGCTTTATTTATTTATTTTGTTTTCTTTTGGATAGTCTTAATTAAGTATTATTCAGAGTTCCATTTATTACCTCTTTTGGCTTGGACTTTCTTGTATTTTCCTTTGTAGTTTCTGTCATATTAACAATATATATCTTGAATTTATCATAGTCTACCTTTAAATGCTCTTATACCACTTTATGTATGAGGTAAGAATTTCAAATGCAGCATATACTTCTATTTCCTTTCTGCCCACCCTTTTTGCCATATATTTTACTTCTATAAGTTTTATAATATCCACAATACATTGCTCTTATTTTGGCTTTAAACAGTCAATTATCTTTTAAAGATATTTTAAAACAAGAAAGATGTATTTTATATATGTTCACACATTTATTATTTTTAATGATCTTCATTCCTTTGTGTGGACTCTCATTTCCATCTGATGTCATTTTTTTTTCTCTGTATAGAACTTCCTTTCATATTTTTGAAGTCTAGTTCCACTGTGGAGAAACTCTCTCAAATTTTATTTTGCCTTAAAATATTGATTTCATTTTAAATTTACAAGAATATTTTTGCTGGATATAGAATTCTTTGTTAACAACATATTCTTTCAGCCATTTAATGAAGTCATTCAATTGTCTTCTGGCTTGCTGTGTTTTTATGAGAATGCAGAAGTCATTCTTAGCTTTGTTCCCTTCTACATAATGTGTCACTTTTTCCCTGGCTGCTTTTAAGATTTTTCTATCATTGATTTTCACATATTTGATTATTATGTGCAGTGTTGTGATTTTATTTA
Source organism: Cheirogaleus major (assembly GCA_963574435.1). Lineage (NCBI taxonomy): Eukaryota > Metazoa > Chordata > Mammalia > Primates > Cheirogaleidae > Cheirogaleus > Cheirogaleus major. Next base: position 4,325 of record CAUYPO010027791.1, on the reverse strand, counting down.
TTTATTTATTTATTTATTTATTTTCTGCTAGGGTTGTGTTGCACTTTCTTGAATCTGAGGTTACAAAGTTTCCATGATATTTAGGGAAATTTCAGCTATTATTATTTATGTTTTATCCGCCACCCCCTTCCTCTTCTTCATGAGCTCTACATGCATGTTATGCTATTTAATATTGTCCCATAGGTAATGAAGATCTGCTATTATTTTTCAGCTTTTTAATCTCTGTAGTGCAGTTTGAATAGTTTCCATTGTTATATCTTCGAGTTCACTAATTCTTTCTTCAGCAATATCTAATATGTTGATAAGTTCACCCAGTGATTTTTTAAAAAAATACTTTCAGGTATTGTACTTTTTCATTTCTAAATTATCCAGTTAGTTCTTTTTTTGATCTTTCATCTCTTCCCATTAGGTTTATTTTTCTTTAAATTGTTGAGCATATTTATAATAGCTACTTTAAAATCTTTGAATGATAGTTCTATCATATCTGACATTTCTTTATCTGTTTTTAACTACTAATTTTTTTCCAGTTTTGAGTATGTATCTTGCTTTTTGGCACATCTAGCAATCTTTGATAGAATTCTGGGCATTGTTAATGTCAATCTGATGAGTGCTGTTGTGTTTTTTAAAACTTTTTTCAGGGAATTTTGTTGCTTGTGGGTCAGCTTTATCTTTTCCAAACTGGGTTTTAATTTTTTGTTGGTGTAATTCTAGTGTAGTCTTTACTCTAGGATGCCCTAGATTTCCAAGAAGGTTTTTTCACTATGTTTGAGTGAAACTCAAATTGACACAATGTAAGAAGGTATAGCTCTACACTCCATTGCCATGTTCTTGGCATAATTTGGGAGAATTTTTAGACTGAGTGATTTGTTTCTACATGTGGGGGTCTTCCAGACCTCACGCTGGGACTCCCCCTGCTGACTCACACCACCATGTAAGGTTCACAGGCTTTCTTCATGTTCCTTCAAAATCTTTCTCCTTATGGTTGACCTGACTCTATGTGCGCCACTCTCAGGTGAAGATGTTACTCCATCTTTTTGTTCAGCTACAATGGACTAATTTTTTCTTAGACTTCAGTTCACAGGAATTCTGGATTATCTGTGTTGAACACTCTTTGTTCACCCCATAGAAAAATATCATTTTTGTTTTTCTGTGTTTTCTTGTTACTATCATAAGACCAAAGGTATTTCATGATATGTCCTAGTTGATTAAATGTGTTCAAAGTCCTCTTTTTAAGTTTTTACTTTACTAGTGGATTTTAATCCCTGTCATTGCTGAATCAGTTACCACACAAATGCCAATACATCAAATGGAGGCAGCTATAAATGTTGGCTACATTTATAGCATTATTTTATAATCTTTTAAAAATGATTATTTTTATCCCACATATGTACAAATGTACAGCATTTGTCTTATAAGTTGATCTATATTCTGTGATATGAATTGGTTATCTTGTAAACTGATCCAAAAGTATATATTTGTATAGACATACCTGATACGTGTTTTTGTATGTGCGCATTTTTATCCCAAGTGTGTATACACATACACATTAAAATGTTTGAAACCCATTGAAGCTCTTCAAATGGAAGATTCTCAAACATGTTAGAAAATTTTATATCCAGTGAGAATTATTCTAGGTGATACACATATTTTAGCAATAAAATTACATAGCAATGGAAGTATTTCAACACATTCACTTTCAAGATGCTTTTTCATATAACGAATATCTTTTGAAAAGAAGCAGTTCCTCTCTCTTTTTTAAAACAATGACATTTTATTTTTCTCAAGGGCAGATTAAAAGAGAGAGAGAGAAAAAGAGAGAGAGTGTGTGTGCATGCATGTATGTATTTTAAATAAAACACGACCTGGTCTGCAGTATTGCAACAGTCTCCAAACTGATCTTACACACATAATGCTGTCTCCCTTCTGCTCTCTGTGCTGCTTTCACAATAGTACTACTTAAAATAAACCTGGACCTTGGCACTCTCCACTGTTAAAAACCTCCACTGAAGTGCAGTTGGCTTCAGGATGAGTGCTGAACTCCTTAGCATGCATACAATCCTCCACCGATATTCAAGGTCATTGCCAATCATTTCTGATTATATACCATAGGTTCCACCTCCCCATCCTTTTCACTAGTCCCTGAGTACCGAGCATCCTTCTGGCTTCTGTACATCTGCACAAGTTTTGCTCCTTTCTTTAAAATAGTCTTCCCCCTCTTTCTGTCTAAGACATTTCTACTCATTGCTTCAATACTCACTGTAAATGTGAGATTTTTCTAAGGAACTTGTCTTAACTCTCAGAACCAGAGCTGATGTTTCCCACCACAGCAACCCACTACTTCTACCCCATTTAAAGTCATATGATACTGTGCTATAATGATCCGCTGACAAGACAAGTCTATTTCCCCAACTAGACAGAGAGCAGCTTGCATGGCTTTACTCATCTTTGATCCCCAGCACCTAATAAAGAACCCAGGACTTCGAGGCAACTTAGTACATTTTGTCAAATGAACAAAGGAAGCAGACAGATGATGGCATGCAAAAGAAAATATGTCATACTTCAGAATTTTAAAATGTTGTTTTTGCCTAAATATTTTTATTTCCTTTTATGATAAAGTCAGAAGGAAATCGAATGAGGCCAAGTTGCCAAAGATCGTGTAGTTCATTTCCATTCCTGTATTTTTCCAGCAAGAGAAAGATTATGGTTCTCCTGTTAGACTGCAGCCGCTTTTAGTTGGAGTTGTCCTGTTTTCAGTAATGTGTTTGATGATTAACCGCTAGAATTCAATAATGAACAGTAAGGTTAAGTGATGACTGAGAATTCATTTAAATATACAGTCTTAATTAAGTGAGGAAAAGAAGGGGTGTTTTTTTGGCCAAAATTTAAAGTATTATTTATAGTGTTATCAGTGGTATAACTAGGAATAATAGATTAAAATTAAGAAAGGAAAATTTTTAGAGAAAGATAAAAAGTCTCTAGACAGTGAGACCTACTAGACTGTGAAATAGGCTTTCAAGTAAAGTGATGAAAACACAGTCCCTGGAGACATTCTAAATAAAGGGACAATGGACTAGAAAGTACTTTGCAGAGAAGAATTCTGCATTGATGGCTGGAGCGAGAAGGGGGCAGGGAAATGGGATGATGACCAGATGTGGCCCATAGCAAGGCAGTGCATTTTAAGGGAGGAGGATGGGCTGAGACCCGGGAGTCTTGAAGAGGGTTTGCTTAGGAGGGACGGAAAGACAGCGTCAGTAACAGAGAAAGGACACTGCAACCAGAATTAACATGGCACACAGATGGCTATGTGCAGGTTGGTAGAAAAGGCTGGCTAGAACCAAATAGACAAGGGGGAAAAAAAAAAAAACTTGGAGGGAGAGAGTAGATCTCGTTAAAGAGGAGCTTGATAGAAGAGTTTGATCTTCTTTGTAATGGGAAGTCGGGGAAAAGTACAGGTCCCTGAACTTGGAACTAGCCCCATGCAATGGAATAGATGCAGTCACTTACAGTTTCCTTGTGGAAGGAAAGTAGGGGCTGGGGACAGGGACAAGGTGTTATTTGTTTCTGTAAGCCTCACATGTAACAGAGAATGAATCTTTGCTGAATATTGGTTGAATGAAGGAAAGAATGACTGAATAAAAGTCGCATAATCAAAGTGTTGTTGTAAAGAAGATTCATTTTACAGTGGGGTGCAGGACAGACTAGACGAGAGATAAGCTAGAACTAGGACAGCCATAGAGAAGCCTCTTAGATCTTGACCTAAGAGTACTGGCTTTCAAATTTTGTGTCCAAGTATGAAATATATGTTATGTTGTGACTCAGAATACACATACACACATCCACATGCACATGTGTGTTCCCAAAACAATACACTCATAAAGGAGGAGATGGTTTGAAGTTATTTTTTTATATTCTATTTTATTTTTTTAAAAAATGTTAGCTGGAATATACTAAGTTGATTTTTATGACTGGCTAATGCTAATGGGTCGCAACCTGTAGTTTGAAAAACATTGATCTTCTTTTTTTTTTTTATTTCATCATATAATGGGGGTACAAATATTGTTAGGATTACATACATTGCCCCTACCACTCCTCCCCCCGCAACGTGCCAGAGCTTCAAGCGAGTCCAGTCCCCAGGTGGCGCGCACGGCACACATTATGTAACTCTACACTTCCTCCCCCCTCCTGCCTGCCCTCCATCCAACAAAAGATTTTTTTTTTTACACTTTGGATACATTGTATAACTTTGCCTCACCCTAAGAAGGGTTAAAGGTATGCCCTTCCCCCCCACAATGCTGTCCACATCCCTATGATGTGGGTCTTGCCCC
>CAUYPO010027787.1:0-19212 GCA_963574435.1 Cheirogaleus major | reverse complement strand
ATGGGAATCTCCCAAAATTTCTTTTAATACATTTCAGTGGAGATTTTTTTTGGTGGGAGGAGGTAGATTAAGATAATCTAGTTCGGCCGGGCTCGGTGCCTCACGCCTGTAATCCTAGCACTCTGGGAGGCCGAGGCGGGCGGATCGCTCAAGGTCAGGAGTTGGAAACCAGCCTGAGCAAGAGTGAGACCTCCGTCTCCACTAAAAATAGAAAGAAATTAATTGGCCAACTAAAAATATGTAGAAAAAAATTAGCCGGGCATGGTGGCGCATGTCTGTAGTCCCAGCTACTAGAGAGGCTGAGGCAGGAGGATTGCTTGAGTCCAAAAGTTTGAGGTTACTGTGAGCTAGGTTGACGCCACGGCACTCACTCCAGCCTGGGAAACAGTGAGACTCTGTCTCAAGAAAAAAAAAAAAAAAAGATAATCTAGTTCATTTAAAAAAAAATCTAATTTACTGAGGTAAAATTTACATATATAAGAAAATCACCCTTTGAAGCATACAGTTCTCCGAGTTTTGACACGTGTTTGCAGCGGTGTAACTACCCCACAGTCGAGACACAGAATAACTTCTATTCAACCTAAAAGGTTCCCTGGTGCCCCTTTGTAGTCATGTCTTCCCCTCTCCCCAACACCCAGCAACCACTGATCCGATTTCTGTCTCTAGAGGTTTTGCTTTTTGAGAATGTCATATAAATAGAATTATAGACTTGATATCCTTTTTTGTCTGGTTTCTTTCACTTGGCACGATGCCTTTGCCCATATCGTGTGTGCCAGTGTGGGTCATTACAGCTGTTCCTTCTTATTGCTGAGCAGTAGTCCACTGTATAAATATACCAAGACGTTTTTTACCCATTCATTAATTAATGGGCATTTTGTTTGTTTCCACTTTGTGACTATTAATGAGTAATGCTGCTATGAACATTTCTGTACAGGTTTTTGTGTGGACATATATTTTCATTTCTCTTTGGTCCACACCGAGGAGTGGAATGAGGGGATCATGCGGCGAGTGCATGTTTAGCTTCTTAAGAAACTGCCAAACTGTTTTCCAAACTGGTTATACCACGTTACAGCGCTGTCAGCAGTGGATGAAAATTCCAGTTGAGTCGCATGTTTGCTAGCACTCGATATTGCTGGTTCCCCCCTCTTGATTCTAAACCTTCTAATATGTGTGTAATGGTCCCTTTTTGTGAGCGTTTTTTTCATGTGCTTGTCATTTTTCCATATTTTTTAGTAAAGTGTTCAAATTTTCTACGCTTTAAAAATTAGATTGGTTTCTTACTATTGAGTTTTGAGAGTTCTTTTATATTCTGGTTACCTTTCCCTTATCAGATCTACATTTTGCAAATATTTTCTCCTACTCTCTGGCTTATCTTTTTATTCTCTTAATGTCTTTCAAAGATCACAAGTTTTTTTTTTTCCCTAAATCTGCTTTTAAAAAATGGAGATATAATTCACATCCTATAAAGTTCACCCATTTAAAGTTTACAATTTAGTGATTTTTAGTATATACACAAAGTTGTGCAATCATCACCATTGTCTCATTTCAGAACATTTTCATCACTCCAGAAAGAAATCCTATATCTATTAGCAGTCACTGCCCCCTTCCCCTCTCCCTAGCTCCTGGCAACCTCTAATCTTCTTTGTGTTTCCATAGATTTGCCTATTCTGGACATCTCATGTAAATGAAATCATAAACTATGTGGCTTTCATCTCTAGCTTCACTAAGCATAATGTGTTCAAAGTTCACTTGCATCATAGCATGTTCAGAACCTGATTCCTTTTTATGATTCAATAATATTCCATTGCATGGATATATTAATACTACACTTTGTTTATTCATTCATCAGTTGGTAGACATTTGAATGTTTTTCACTTTTTGTCTATTATGGATAATGTTGCTATGAACATTTGTGTACAAATTTTTGTGTAGACATATGTTTTCATTTCTCTTGGTTATATACCTTGGGGTTGCTGGGTCATACAGTGAGTGATTCTACATTTAACTTTTTGAGAAACTGCTAACACTATTGTCTCTCCTTTGATGCTGGCTATCCCAGTGAATGTGAAGTGATATCTCACTGTGATTTTAATTTGCATTTCCCTAGTGACTAGGGATGGTGAGCATCTTTTCATGTCTTCTTAGACATGTGTGTGTTTTCTTTGGAGAAATGTCTGTGCAAATCCTTTGTCCTTTAAAAAATCGGGTTATAAGTCTTTTTATTGTTAAGTTGTAAAAGTTCAATAAGCAGAAGTTTTAATTTTTAAAAAAATTATATATTTTTATTTTATGATTTGAGCTTTTTGTGTCTTATATAAGCACTATTTGCCTAAGCTAAGGTTGCAGATTTTTCTCCCATTTTCTTCTAGAAGTTGTATAGTTGTTGATTTTACATTTAGGTCTGTGATCCATTTAAGCTGAATTTTGTATATGATTCAAGGTACAAGTCAAGGATCATTCTTTCTGAGTATATGTATACTTTTTGAGCATTATGTATATACTTTTTGAGTGTATAGTAATAGGAAATACAATCAATAGTAAATAGTAAATACATATATATATGTATAAGACAATTATTGTGCCACTATTTGGTGAAAGGATTCTCCATTTACTGCTAAATTACCTTGGCACTTTTGTCAATAATTAATTGATCAGATATGCATGAGTTTTTTTCTGAACTCTATTTTTTTCTGTTGATCTCTAGGTTTATTCTTACGGCAATACCATACTGTCTTAATTACTGTAGCTCTTATAGTAAATCTTAAAATTCAGTAGTGTTACTCTTCCAACTTTGTTCTTCTTTTCCAAAGTTGTTTTGTGTATTTTAGATCCTGTGTTTTTCCATATGAATTTTAGAGTCAGCTTATTAATTTCAATTAAAAAATGCTTGCTAGGTTTTTTTAAATTTTTATTTTATTTCAGGATATTATGGGGGTACAAATATTACAGTTATGTATATTGCCCATGCCTCCCTACCCCCTTAAGGCAGAGCCTCAAGCATGACCATCCCCCATACGTTGCACATCTCACTCATTATGTTTGTATATACTCATCCCCTCCTCCCCCCTCCCACCCGCCCAACACCCCACAAATGTTATTCCTATATGTCCACTTAGGTGTTGATCCGTTAATACCAATTTGCTGGTGACTACATGTAGTGCTTGTTTTTCCATTCTTGAGATTTATTAGTGGTATCTTTTAATGAAAAGAAAGTTTTAGTTTTTGTTTTAGATTGATGAAGCTTCATTTACCACTTATTTTTCCTTCATAGTTAGTAAATTTTCTGCCCAGTTAAATATGCTATTTTTCTACCTCAAAAAACAGAAAGTTATTGTCTTATGCTTTCTTTGAAGAGAGATTTTCAGCTCTGAGTATGATATAAATAGAACATTCTATCTCTAATTTGAGAATGGGTGTTTAGTTTTATTAAGTGCTTTTTCTGAATCTGTAGTCTAAGAGGTCATGATGATTAAATGTGATATGGTATCCTACATGGAATCCTGGAAACTAAAAATGATGTTAGGTAAAAACTAAGGAAAAATGAATAAAGTATAGACTTTAGTTAATAATAATAATAATGTATCAAATTAGTTCATTCCTTGTGACACATTTACCACAATGTACAGGTAAGAAAAAGTAAGATAATAATAGAGGAAACCAGGTGTCAGCTATATGGGAACCTTCTGTACTATATTTGCAATTTTTCTGTAAATCTAAAATTATTCAAAAATAAGATTTTTATTTTAAAAAAGTAAGCTCAGTGAAGCTTCCTATTATCTTCTTGGCCTTTTTATTTTCCTTATGGAAACTGCAGTAATCAGTATTTTTTATAGCATTGCTAAATATGTAAGTATTAACATTTAGTTTTTTAACATGGAGAAATTGCAAGAAAGGTAACTTTCTCTCACTACATTAGAATATCTTAGGCTACTCTAAAATCATTTAGCATGCTGTAAGGTGAAATTTACTAAATAGGCCATGACTATCCAGAGTAATTCACTTATTTATTTATTATGATTTTTTAAAAGATATGTAACCCTAAAAGTGAGCAATTTACACTAATTATCAAGAGAATTAGTCCCATTAACTGTATCAACTGCAAAATGGATTTAACTAATCAAAATGAAAGTGCAATAAAAATGCAAACCATACCATAGCAAATTTTCCAGTGTCTTGTTTACTAAAGCCTTCACTGCTTGTGGCAAACTGCAAAGCAATTAAGGACCATAGATGCTCAGATGTAACATGGTGGTGAATACCAATAGAGTCACAAGTCTACAGAGCAAGAAGCAACACTGAGAAAATGCATATGAAAATCCATACTTCTGATGTCAAAGTCTCGTTCCAATTTACTTCCCTGATTTCTGACTTCCTACTGGTTCCTTCTGTTCTGTGCTCACTAATCCCTTAGGTTCCGCAATGTAATACTGGCCTCTACTCCCACGTGTGTCTGGCTATGTTTTCTTAAATACATAATATAGGTACAAATAAAAATCTAACTTTTATTCAAACCGCTTCCCTGCAAGAGTAATAACCTCCAATCTTGAGGAAAGTCACTTTGTGACTGAGGTGTTAAGGTCATCTCCTTGGCTATGATAGTGAACCAGGGTAGAACTGAGAAGTCTGTGAGGGTCACATGCAGACACAAATAAGAAAGTAAAGTATATGAATATGTATATAAATAACCCCTTGTGAATTTATGAATAAATTATAGGAAGTTAGACTAATGTCTTCAAAATGACCTTATTGACACTTCTAGTCTAAAAATAATATCAACTCTCTTCATCTGACTTACAGAAAATGTCTTTTAAAAAGCCTCAAGCTAGGAACAGTTCCAGTGGTCATGATTTTCCTTAGCCATCTTGGTGTATAAGCCTCTAGCCAGCTCTGAACATGAATACTTTAGTCTACATTTGCAACAAATTTTATTGGTGGTCTGTTAGCACTTTCTATGCAAGTGCATTGATATACCATTTGAAGCTACAAAATCCCTAAATTCCAAAGAATTTACATCCTCTGGTAAATTTTTTATTCATATTAAAATATTTAAGAATGGTAGTGTGCTAATAATTCTCTCCATTTTTATGTCATTCCATGCACTAACATTCACTTGAACTTTCTCTTCTTAAAAGCAGTCTCAATGGTGATGTCAGAGTGTACGCGTACACTCTATCTTCACTTTTTTTCTAATTATATTACCATTCTTAGCTCAAAATAGGCCTGGCTTTCCAGATTTTTCCATCTTAGTAATAATTGCTATTATATGTCATGTCATCTCTTTTAAAGCTCTTCCTCAATAGTGACTTAACTAGCGTGTTTCACTGATGGTTTATCTTTGTCTTCTGAGATGAGTCTATGAGCTTGTTGTTTTAGGTCCTCTGTCTCAGTAAAATCTGCCAGCATTTGCAATATAGCCTTCACGTATGTATAAAATGAGCTCACATTTTTCAAAACTACCAATCACCAGCATAGCTTAAATATGTCAATTAAACTCTATGTATTAGTCAACTCTAACTCCTGGTCAGCTCAACAAGTTTCCATTTAAAAAATCAATTTTAAATGGGGCCAAATAACCCATATTAGTTATTAACTGAATCAAAACATTAGATGCAATCACACTTGGAAAATAAGAGTGAGTATAAGGCTAATTCAAATTGGCTGATAATCAAAGGATAATTTATATTTGGTTATATACATCTTTGTTAACATTTCATAGAATCACAAAATGTCAGATTTAGAAAAGAACTAATATGTAAAGTGATCCAACTACCCATTGAATGTTTGCATTTCTACAATCCCTGGGCAAATAATATCTAAAGCTATACTGACTTTGGCTCCTGGGGCTTCTCATTCAACGCAGTTGTTTCCAGGCACAATCTTATGAAATGATCTTAACAAAGTGCATAGGGCATTGGCCTCTGGGGCTAAAATCCTTTATCTGAAATTCTTGAACCCATCTGTGCCTTAGAATTCTCAGTTGTTAGGATTTTAGAAACATATCCAGTGAGATCTGGAGCAGTACATCATAGTCAAATATTTCTATATCACATGCATATACTCATATTAAATGGCATAAAAGAACATAAACAACTTCACGTCAGTTCAAATCAGGTTTTGCTGCCAAACAGTTTCATGTCAGATCAGGTTTTATGATCAAGTAAGTTATTTAAAAAGTTTCTGCTTTCTGAGCTTTATGGATTTCAAAATTATAAAATTCTGGATTATTATTTTTGTTTTTTCCTCTTTGTGTTAAATATTATTGTGCAATAAAAATTTTGAATAAATCATTAAGTTTTGCTGAGCATATGGAAATACCTTATTGCTGAATATCTACAGGCTTCAAGGATGTTGGACTTTTTGCAAAGACTTGTAGAAATATGACAATTAACATTCAACCAGATTCTCCTCATTCAAGTAAAAGCCATGAAGCCAGACATAGGGTAAAGGAACAAGGACAGTAGAAATCTCTATGCACTAAGTAAATTACTTTGTTGTTGATGTGTTAGTCCATTTTGCATTGTTAGAAAGGAAATACCTGAGACTGGGTAATTTATAAAGAAAGAAGGTTTATTTAGCTCATGGCTCTGCAAGCTGTGCGAGAAGCATGGCACCAGCGTCTACTTCTGGTGGCGGCTTCAGGGAGCTCCTAATCAAGGTGAAAGGTGAAGGGGGATCAGGCCTGTCACATGGCAAGAGAAAGAGCAAGAGAGCCAGGAGATGGTGCCAGGATCCTTCAAACAACTCTCAGCATGAACTAATAAAGGGAGAGAACTCACTCATTATCATGGGAGGGCACCAAGTGATTCATGAGGGATCCACTCCCAGGACCCAAACACGTCCCACCAGGCGGGCCCCACCTCCAACACTGGGGATTGAATTTCAACATGAGATTTGGAGGGGCCAAACATTCAAACCATAACATTGATTATATTCTACAATATTGTATATTTATAAATTAAAAATAGCTCTAATTGTACATTATATGCATTGCAAATCACACAAAATAGAAATTAAAAGGAATGAAAACAACATAAATCCATATAAATATTGAATATCTTCAAATACTCCAATGAATCATGTTGAGTATGCTCTGATTCGAATCCCTTTGGAACCTGCTAGAAAAATGTATACATATTCCATATCCTCCGTCCCATGGCTCAAGCCTATACTCCTAGGATGGGAAACATGACAGTAAAATGGTATTTCCTAAATTGTGGATATGTGATACTGGTGATACAGGAGGTAATATTTTAGGAATATATTTTATTTAATTATTAATTAATAATTTGAATTTATTTAATAGTATTTATTTAAAAACCTCCATTCACTTTATTTTAATATTTATTTAAAAGAATTATAATTAACACATTAAACTCTTGATTTTATTGACATCTTTGCTTATGTTAAAGATATGTTTTGGGGATAGACCCACATCTTAGGGATGTGGTGAGGATTGTGGAGGGGAAGGGCATACCTCTAACCCTTCCTAGGGAGATGCAAAAATATAAAATGTAACCAAAATGTCAAAAAAAAAAAAAACATTTATCGGGTGTCGGGCAGGTGGGATGGGGGAGGAGGGAAGGGGTATATACTTACATAATGAGTGTAAGTATGGAGGATGGACACGCCTGAAGCTCTGACTTGAGGGGGGAGGGTTGGCAAGGGCATATATGTAACCTTAACAACATTTGTATCCCCATAATATGATGAAATAAAAAAAAAGATATGTTTTAAAAAACTGGATCAATATAAAGAAAAAATACTATTTTTTAAAATAAAATTACTGGTGTTGTGTGGCATAGTTGAAATGACAGTAGTTGAATGACTGAGAATTGGGAAACAAAACCTAGTGGCTAAGAATGTAAATCCTAGAGTTGGTCTGCCTCGGTTTGATGATTACCTGCGATAATGCATGGAAAGTAGCTAGTGCAGTGCCTGATCCAAAGTAAAAGTCCAGTGAATGCTAATGTTACATGAAAATATAATAATCATCTCTCCAGTTCATCCCTTTCCTCAACCCATTAGCTGTAAAACCAGAGACATAGGCAAGTAGCATATAAAGAACCTTTGCAAAGGGTTACAACCTATGCAGTAGGCTTATCTTCATCCATTCAGCAAACACCAGCATAGTGTTCTGACTACATTTTTAAAAGCATGAAGATAGTTTCCTATTCAGTGAGTGGCAACGATTATGCCACTAAGAGTCAACTAAAATACATGAACATATAAGTATGGGCAACAAGTTATTTGTGAATAAGAATTCACCATTTCTAGGTACTTGTTTTTGTTTTACTTTATTACATTTTACTGAAGCTGTTTTGGGGGGAGGAGCTAGCTTTATATTATCCCCATCAACCTTCAACTGATGTAATTTAGACAAGCAAACCAAAAATAAAGACAAAAAATGGATAACTCCTAAAATAATCACCACACGTTGTGAAATTAGATAGTCTCATTCTCTTAAAGAACAAAGAAAGGAAATGGGCATCTTTGAGCCTCATAGCCTGGGTATTTTCTGGGATAGGAAATAAAGAATATGACAACTCTAAGCCTTTAAATCAAATATCTATAACCTAACTAGCACTGGATAATGTACAAACGCGAAGATTTGCTTGAGGAATATAAACCAACTTTATTCTAAAAACTGATTTTCAATCATGCTTAAGATAATAATAACTTTCTGTTAAGATAAAAATAACTTTCTGTGGATATTTTAAACACATTTCTCAAGAATTAATCAGAATGTTAAGAGACTATACTAATTCTCTTGCAGCTCATTAAAAATATTCAACTGAGATTGACCTAGGTTCCCATTAGGAATTAACTTTGAAAGACATGCAACCCCCTTACCTTTGCAAGCTCAGTCACCTTTGAGAACCTAAATAGAGCTTGGTTGGATTGTACCAAGTTTTCTTTGCATATGAACTCCCTACTCTTGTAAAATCTGCTAGCTCTGGCTCCCACCAAACACAGATATAAGGGTCATATCATTTATTTTAATCTAGGCTATATTTGTTTAGATGCCTATTATGTACTTTTTTATTTCTTTTTTGTTTTTATTTTTTTGAGATTGCGCTATAAAAATTATGACTCCATAATGTTGTTGGTAATATTGAAGATAAAATGCTGATAAAGAGGCAGGGGATGGTATTGCTCTTCTCTTCCTCCCTCCACTATCACAGACATGGGCATCTGAGTATGACAGTGATGGGTAAGCTTACCTCGGTGCTGAGCTCTGCTAAGGTAGGTCACCACGGAACATCTTAGACTTCCAGATCATCCTCCATCCTCTGCGCTCTGGTCTTCATTGGACTCTCTATGGTGTTTTTTCTGTCCTTTATTTTATCTGCTTCCCATTTACTCAAACTATTTTCTTTGTGTTCTCTAAAACTCCAAGTCATATATTAACAGAATCACCTTTACTTAAATCACTTCCATGAAATTTCCCTCCACCTTCTTGCTCTAATTAAAACCTGGCTCTCGCCTAAAACACTACTTCCTTGAAGTTTCTGTTTTCTTCTCACACTCCTCATAGCTTGGAATCCAGAGGTACAAGATGTTTCCTATTTCTCTAGACATGTTCTCACTCAGGGCCTTGGTAATTGCTGTTTCTTTTACCTGTAATGCTTCCCTGCTCTTCACCTCCTGTATCCACACATCTAAGTCTTTCAAATCCTTCAAATGTCATCTTCTCAGTGACCTCTGTCTAGGTCTCTATCTAAAACAACAATCTCTTTTATAAACCTCATATCCCTCTCCCTGTTTAATTTTATCACCTTACAATAACATGATCCAGGTCAAGAAATAACGAGAACCTGACACTTGCTGGATCTTATGCTGCAGATATTACACATATTATTTGATAGATGTTTGCTCAGTGACTGCTGTATGCCAGGCTCCCTGCTGTGTATCATATACACAATAATAAATGAGATTAAGTCCTTAACTTCCTGGAGTTTGGAGACTAATGATTTAACAACCTCCTGGGTTTCAAGCGTTTTACATATAATCCCTGTAACCTGCAAAACAACTCTTGCCTTTCTCCTTTCTCTTCTCTTTTCTCCATACTACCACAGGAATTGACCTAAAACATGAATCCCAATTCTCTCCTCTATTTTAAAAACATAAGGTTTCTTCTTCTTGGAATGCCCTTTCTCCACCTCTTTACCTGGTCCGCTTCAACTCACTCAACATTCAAAATGCAGTATAGATCCATCTCAAGGTCTCAAGGTTGATGAGGCTCCTTTCTCTTTGCTTTGTTAGATGCCTTTAGTCTTCATTATATTACTTATCACTCCATCACACCACCAGTACCAGTGTTTGAGATTTTATGCCATGTATGAGCTATGACTTGTCTTTCTGGTTTCCCCATCCAATAATACAGATGCCATGAATGTTTGATAAACAAATAAGCACATAGCACTCCTCTGAAAGCTTATTTCCATGGGGAGGAAAGGTAGGAGGTCATAGGACCCAGATATGGAGCTCAGATATGCAGGTGGAGGAACTCAGGAGATAAACATTTCCTTCTCTCCTGCGCTGAGCACTTCTGTTGCTGCCACTACAGGCTGGTTGGAAATGGATAGCTCAGAAGATGAGGGAGAAAGTGGATATGCCAATTAAGAAAAAAAATAGTAAATGAGAGGAGAAAATGTTTGAAATCATAGAAATTTAGAATGAGAAGTGACCAAAATAATCTAATTTCATAGATATTATGAACTCCATAGTATAGGGGAGGAACTAAGACTCAAAGAGATTAAGTGCCTGCCTCAATGTCACACAGCTGGTGCATTTTAGAACTCATTTAAATTCCCTTCATTAGAAATTCTCTCACTATAGGAACCTCCATTTAATTTCTGAGAAGTGAAAATGGTATGGAAATCCATATGGGTGTTATGAAACGTGATACACTTTGAAACTATTTATGCCTTTATCACCACCCATGCCACTTTTATGAGTCAGTCTAGCACTAGGAAATTCCACATGCCTGGGCGGAATCGGCTTATTATTTCAGGTGTTCACATATTCTGCTTTACCTGCTGCATCCTCGCAAGCTCTCCTCTGACCACTTGTCCACTGCCATCACTTTCTTCAAGATTTCCTGTTAACTTTTCATTCTTCCTCCTTTCACTTGATATGTTTTACCTTTATTTATTAACGCATTTATTTGTGAGTTGTATTCTTCTTAAAAGCCAGATTTTAGATGGTAATGGGGACCTCTGGAGGTTTCCATACAATACTTCTGTATAATACTACTAGTGTCTCTGCTCCTGGTTCCAGAGATGCCAGAGCCAAAGTAACTGCACTGAGTTACTTGTATTGCTCACATGTATTTGTCCTCAGTAGGCCTTTGCCTGCCTATAGATTTACTTACAATGGGGTTTTGTGGCTCTCTTGAGCTCCTAACAGCCAGCACTTATGGTGAAGAAGAGCACCAGAAGAGAAAAACACAAATCTAAGAATAATCTCTTATAAGTTCCTAATATTGCAGTCTTGTTGGAATCTTTGAGACTGCAGTTTATCTCAAGGGAGAGAAAGTCTATACAGGAAGCAGGCCAATTCACGTCTTGAAAGTATCCACAGATCCACGTGCAAGAGAATATTTATGGGAAATACTGTTCTTTTTCCTCTCTTGTGACACACTCTTTCTAGAATCTATGCATGCCCATGAAGAGAATGCTTCATTCCCAGGAGGCCTCTTATCAGGGCTTCCTGTTCCATATGTCAACACCAACCAAAAAGAACATCAACATTTAAACGTAGTCTTAGCCTTCACTGAGTGTCCCCAAGTTTTCTCTCCCTTAAGAATATTTCCTTCCTTTTTGCATAACTGCTGATGAGAATTCAAGTATGTGAAACCAATGAAAGGAGACTACTTCTGAGCCTATTCTTTATTAAATAAGGACCATATTATTACTACATAATGCATATTTAACATAGTAACAATTTTATTCAGGAAGTTTTTTATTGTATATTGACAAATTATAGTTGTATATATTTATGGGGTACAAAGTGCTGTTATGATTTTTGAATATAATATGGAATGATTAAATTAAACTAATCAGCCTATCTATTGCCTCAAATATTTAATTTTTTTGTGATGAGAACATTAGAGAGAAGTTTTAAAACCCTTTTAACACAGCAAATATGCTAGAGTCCCTGGTGACAAGCAACAATATTAATAGGAGAGGTTTTGTTAGCTTTCTGGGTATTTCTTCAACTGTAGGCAGTTGAAAATGCTTACACCCTCTCACTTTATTCATGTCTCTGGGGACTAGGCTCATTCTACTCTTAGTCTGATGCAATTTCACATGCTGTTCTCTCTTTTATAAATCATGCTCAGATTTGCATGACTTGAACACCAGTTGAAAATCAATTGCTCATGGATCAAAGAGATCTACCTTCTTTTTTTTCTGTTTTTGTGGAAAGAAAAGGTGTTTTTCATATATTTCATTGCACTTTAGAATATAGTGAGCTTCAAACTTTTCTATAATATCTTTGTTGTCATCTTCAAAATCACTCTGTATATTCTGAGCTTTCGCCTATGTTTTATGAGGAAATAACAGGATCTCTCAAATGCATCAGCTCCATATGCAATTCTAGGTTGCTTAAAGTCTTGCTTCTATTTTTTCCAATTTTCTGCTGCATTTCTTTTAAAGCGTAACTTTCCAAGAGGATTTAATTGGTCCATTTTTACTCCCTTTTGACATCGTGTAATTATTAGTTTCCCTTGCAGGAAAGAAAGAAAAAACAGACCCTTGTTGTTAAATATAAAATATTTTATTGCTGGACCTTTGTGAACACTTCAAATTGACCTTTTGTGTTATATGTATGGAGTCAGCACTGCACAATATGGTTCCATGTAGCAGTCTAATATTTTAAACATATCTTCTCCACTTGCTGCACCAGACAATCTTATGCTTAACTTATGTACCTCCCCAAAGTTCTTGCTATCTTTATAGCAATGACCTTGAGGCTATATTCACTTCTGGCCAATTAAGCTGTAAATCAGAATTTATCACTAATAGTGGTGCAATTATAGGCTGCAGTGAAATTGCTCAGCAAAGAGAGATATCTGTATACATTTAAGTTTTATTTGCCAAAAAACAGACAAAATTAGAGCAACTGCAGCCTGCTATACTCCCTTGCCCACTCAAAGAAACCACAAAATCTATCTGGTATATTTATACTCCTTTCCCCTAAAAAAAAAAAAAAAAAATTGTGCCTTATTCTAGATTCTTTTATATATCTTTAGTAGGATTGACTCAAAGATTAATTTTATTAGGCATAAAATGTAAACTTATCGGTATAATATTGAACTATATTTAACCATATAAAACACAAAACTTTGCTATCTGATGGTGTTTAAAATTGTTGCACCTTCATTAATTATATTGACACTGCCAAAAGCACAGGTTTGAATGTCTAATTGCTTTTCATTTGAAGGATGAAACAAGCAAGCTGTGTTGAATTTGGTCAGGAGATGTTCTCATTTACATTTGCAATTCGTGTGAGTGCTAGTCAACATAGGCACAAAATGTCAACTCTCCAAAGAAGGCCAGAAGTCTAAGTGAACACAGGACAATTATGAGGAAGTTGAGCACATTTCCACTTCTCTATATTTTAGAGAACAGAAGAACAGATTTGGGAGTATAAATAAGTTGTAGCAAAGGTTGAAGTATCACATTTACTGTGAATGAGATGTCTTCTGAAATTTCTTTGAAATAAGAGCTCCTATAAATCTGTGATTCATTGTAATGTTGATATCAGTACTGTTTTGTGCATACTGTCAACCACTTAGGTATATGATTCAAGAATATATACCATTAATATATTTTTGCACTATGGATCATTTTATGACATGGAAGGATATTCATTTTTTAGTACGAAGAATATCTGCATGTACACTTAATCTTTTTGGAGACACGGTCTCACTCTGTTGCTGGGGCTAGAGTACAAGGTCCTCATCATAGCTCACTGAAACCTCAAAACTCCTAGGCTCAAGCAATCCTCCTGCCTCAGTCTCCTGAGTAGCTGGTTCCAGGGGTCCCCAACCTTTTTGTTGCCAGGGATTGGTTTTATGGGAGACAATTTTTCTACTGATGGGGATGGGGAGGGGAAGGCAGAGCTCAGGTGGTGGTGATGCCAGTGATTGGGAGAGGAGTGGCTGTAAATACAGATGAAGCTTTGCTCTCTGCACACTACTAACCTCCTGCTGCACACCCCTCTGCTCCCCTTCTTGAGTTTCATGGAAGACAATTTTTCCATTGGTAGGGGAAGCTCTGGGGCCCAGTACCTAACAGGCCAGCAGATCACCATTGGTCCATGGTGTGGGAATTGGAGACCACAGGCTGAGGCTACAGGCATGCACCACCACACCTGGATAATTTTTCTACTCTATGTTTTGTAGAGATGGGGGTCTCACTCTTACTCAGGCTGGTTTCAAACTCCTGGCCTCAAGCAACCCTCCACTGAAATTCTCTAAGCCTCTGTTTTGTCCATTGCTAAAATAAGGACAATAATTTCACCTTTCCAAAGTGTTTATTATGCAATAGAAGCTTCTTTCTTCCAGGACTCCAAAGATGTCTACCAACTTAACTGCTTTCATGTGGTAAAGTATTTGCAACCTCTGCACTTAGCCTGACATGTATAAAGAGAAAACCTCCATGCATGTCAAGGATATGCTCAATTCCTTCCAATTCACAGAACTACAAAGCATAAAACTTAAAAGTACTTATAACTTCTCCAAAAGTAGAACATTAATTTGTTCATTTATTTATCCATTCAATTAAACTATATTTATCAAACCTGTTTTACTTATCAGACACTGTGTTAGGGGAAGCGAATTATGCAAAGCCAAGAAGGTCTCTTTCCTCAAAAACTTTAGCTCTTAGTAAAAAGAGAAAAGCAATTAGCAAATAAGAAAGCTACCCTGAAAATAAAGAGTGAAAAAGTTAGGAGGATTATAGTGGTGGTGAGTAAGAAAGTAACTAGCGATAGTGTGTTCAGAGTAATCTCTGAGATATGAAAGATGAGCAGCATCCAGGTGCCGTGGCCCGTTTGCAGGATGGGGGAAGAACATAAAACACAAAGAAAGACACAGACACACACAGAGACAGTACAAGACTCAAGTGCCTAAAAGCACCAGTCGCTTTATTATTATACCCTAAAAAATCAAAGTTAGTTCCTTGTACGTGACCACATGAGCATTGCAGTGATAGCCATCAGTTCTGGACTTGGATCTAAATAAACAGATGTTCCATGACTCAGGGTCTTAATGCGGTTGCTTAAAGTGACAGCCATAAACCAAAGGTTGAGGTAAGCATCGTTAAGCAATGCAGCCACAAAGGGAAACTTTACGTTCCCATCCCCTTTGGCCTGGCCCCCTGTGGCTGTGCCTGTCTTAGATTGTTCCTCTTTGAGGAATCTTACCCGTCATTGACCAACCAGCCATCCCATGAGCTCAGGCAGTACCCATAAGGGCAAGATGTTTATCAAGTGGCCTCCAGACCCTCAGGGCTGTGGGGCTGGGAAACATTTGCTTACGTGCAGAAGCTCAAACTCTTTGTTATGCCTTCAAGCAGCAACCCTGTTTGTTAGGTGAACCTAAGCTGGAATGTATGACTCTCACGCCGCTCTGGGCTGGGCACGTACTCCTTCTCCTAAGATTAATTCTTAAGCTACATAATTATATGGCGAGTCCTC
This sequence comes from Cheirogaleus major, assembly GCA_963574435.1. Taxonomy (NCBI): domain Eukaryota; kingdom Metazoa; phylum Chordata; class Mammalia; order Primates; family Cheirogaleidae; genus Cheirogaleus; species Cheirogaleus major. The sequence goes on along the minus strand of CAUYPO010027787.1, from coordinate 3,507 downwards.
AACAGGAGCGTGACTGGATAGCAACAGTGGGAGGATTCTGGGTAAACTGTCTTGGCAGAGTCTTTGCTAAAGCTGGACTCGGAAGGCCAAGAATGAGGCCTACTTTAAAAGAGGCTCGGAGGACCCTGACTAAAGTTTAATAAAGGAGGGAGTCCCATCAAGCAATAAGTTAATAAAGCACAAAAGGGTAAAGTATAATGTTTAAAGTTATGTTGAAGAAAAAAATCCAAAAAGAAAATTGCAATAAATTCAAAAGGCAGAAACATTAAGGATCATGTTTCATGCTGGAATATATTTAAATACCAATAGTAAAATTCAAGGCAAAAATTAAAATTTACATTTGAAAATGTCATGTATTTAATTACTCCATATGGACAACAAATTAACCAGTATGTTTCACTCTTGTTGAAACCTTACTTTTTCCTGTGTTCTCTGTCACACGAATTTTCAGGGAGTCTCCCCGCTGACAGGACGCTTGCTGATGCGTTGACTCTCTGAGCACAGGTGGATGTGCATCCTCTACCTAATACTGGCTGTGTGTTCTTCCCACCAAAGAGTGAAGGATCTTGGTCCTTGAAGTTGCTTCCAGTGGCTCAGAGACCATGGAGTTCTCCCCATACCCCCAGGACCCACTGAAGCAGTCTCCCAAAGCCTCCCAGGTCAGAGTCCATGTGCTCTGATCCCATTGTGCTGTTGGGGAGGGGCACTTGGCTTGCATTCGCTGGGTACAGCTTAGAGGTGCCTCCTGTTAGTCTGCTCCCTCGCCAACCTTGTGGGGGCAACGTGAAGGCTGCAGCCACAAAGCTGAGTCCAGTGCTGACCTGGTGTTGTGCAGCTGAGAGCTCAGGATGCCTTTACCTGCTGCCTGATCCCCACCACACCTGCTGTCTGGTGCGATGACTCTGCACGGACTCCAGGCAGGTCCCCGATCTGTGGCAGCAGAGAGAGCCCTCTCACTACTCGGCCACAGCCCCTGCAGGGTAGGCACAGTGCCCCGCACTCTATCCTACTAATCTTCCCACATGTGCTTTGACATTATCAAATGTATCACCCCTTCACCTTTTTTCCCACACAGAGAGTGCCATGTTGCTTCTGTGTGGTTGCACAATGTCCCTCCTGAGAATACCTGTCTGTAGGTAGGCACCTGCCTTCCATTTACTCTTCTTTCCTTGGGAACTGCGGGTTCCCAGGCTGCTTCTAATCTGCCATTCTTCTCCCTCCTGATGTCTCCTTCTGATGGACGCTTCGGGATAAAATCTTCCAGTGGTGGCAGCTGGCCCCTCTGCCTACTCCTGCTGGTGGCCAGAGGGGAAACTTCCCTTGGGCAGAGAGGCGCACTCACAACTTGCTTGGTACAGACTTCCTTACCTGCGGTGGCCATGTGTCTGGAGACTGGTGGCACAAACTGCCTGAGGCAGAGCTTGCTCAGGCTGGGGCTCGGGCATGGGCGTCCTCACTCGGCTCTGCTGTGGACCGCTGGGTGACTCTGCTGTGGATCATTGGGTGCTGCATCTGTCCCACAGGCTGGAGCCCCTGACACTGGCAGCAGCCTTTCTGCCAACCTTCAAGCGTCTCAGGGTTTGTTTTCTAGCGAGATCTTGCTCCTTTTTGTTCCACTCCCAACCTCTTCCTGTGCAATCTCCAGTAGGTCTGGACACTCGTCCCTCAGAGTGACACCTGAGCTATGTTGTTGTTGTTGTTGCTTTTCCAGCTAAAACTCTCTTCTTGTCTTTCACCCCTCTCCACCTGGATAAATTATTTTATTCCTTGTGATTAATCTTTGCTATCTTCCCATCAGCCCAGACCCAGAAACCACTGATCTGTTAACTTAATCAGTAATTTATATATTATTATAGAATAGTATGGAACCCTAGGTATTTGTTTCAAACTGTGGGTTATAATCCAAGATTACTTTATTTATTTACTATCCCTATAGTTTTACTTTTCCAGAACGGCATAATTGGAATCATACTACATGTAGCCTTTTCAGATTGGCTTCTTTCACTTGGTAATGTGTTCTAAGGCTTCCTTATGTTTCACGTGTCTTCACAGCTCATTCCTTTTTATCAGCAGATAATGTTCTGTTATAGGTGCGTGCCACAGTTTGTTTATGTTTTCACCTATCGAAGGACTTCTTGGTGGTTTTGTTTTAGGCAGTTATGAAGAAAGTTAATATAAACATCGCATTAATGTTTTTGTGCTCATATAAGTTTTCAAATACATTAAATACTCAGGAGCACATTTACTGGAATGTACAGTAAGTTATTTTTAGCTTCATAAGTAACTTCCAAACTGTCTTCCAATGTGCCTTTCCATCAGCAATGAATGAGAGTCCTGTTGCCCTGCATTCTTATCAGTAACTGGTATTGTCCAATTTTTCAATTTACTCATTTTAGGTATCTTGTTCAAATTTTAAGTTCTCTAATGACAAATGATATTGAGCATCTTTTCATATGCTTGTTTATCATTTGTATATCTCCCCCATACTTTATATATATTGTTGATGTCAGAGTTTCTTTCTTTTTATGTTTTGTATTCATGAACAAGTTTGGGGGGTTATAGTTATTCTTAATACTTTTTCCTTCGAACTGTTATGGTGTCAAAAGTGATTTATGCACGACCATTAAAATATTTGTACCCCCATTATATGATGAAATAAAAAAATAAAAAAAAATTAACCATAAAAAAAATATATTATGATATTCTGTGTTTGTCCACATATTAATCTGTATCAGTGAAATTTGTACCTTAATAAGCTTTTGTGTTGTTATTTAATATTTTATAAATTTCAACTAGAAAATCTCCCTCTAACACTTTTTGGAAAGCAGGTCTAGTGGTAACCAATTCCCTAAGTCTTTGTTTATCTGGCACAGATTTGATCAGTCCTTCATTTCTAAAGGTATTTTGAGAAGTATAATATTCTTGGTTGCCAGAATAAATTCAGTACTTGAATTTATTATCCCAATCTCCCCTAGCTTGCAAGGTTTGTGCTGAGAGACCCATAGCTAGTTTTATGAAAGTTCTCTTGTATATGGCAAATTGCATTTCTCTTGCTACTTTCAAAATTTCTCTTTGTCTTGGACTTTTGACAAATTAATTATAATGGGTCTTGGTGTAGGCCTATTCAGGTTTCTGGTACGTAGACATTTTTTGGTTTCATGAATCTGGGTATCCATTTCCCTCCCCAGTTTTTGGAAGTTTTCAGTCATTTCCTTTTTTTTTTTTTTGGCAGAGTCTCACTCTGCCCAGGCTAGAATGCCATGGCTTCAGCCTAGCTCACAGCAACCTCAAACTCCTGGACTCAAGCAATCCTTTTGCCTCAGCCTCCCGAGTAGCTGGGACTACAGGCATGTACCACCATACCTGGCTAATTTTTTCTGTATATTTTTAGTTGGCCAATTAATTTGTTTCTATTTTTAGTAGAGACGGGGTCTCACTCTTGCTCAGGCTGGTTTCGCACTCCTGACCTTGAGCGATTCTCCCACCTCAGCCTCCCAGGGTGCTAGG
>CAUYPO010027786.1:0-30879 GCA_963574435.1 Cheirogaleus major | reverse complement strand
CTCTTGGTTGTGAGTTCAATGTTGATAAATCAACAGTGTATGTTAAATAAGTTGTCCTCACATAAAACAAGGTTATATATTGATTTGTTGATGAAAATGTTATGACTGGAAGCCTGTAGGAACCTAACCCTGTATTTCCCTAGTAGCAATGGTTCAGTATCCACTAATTCAGTGTTAAGCAACAACTTTATAGAACATAACTATCATGAAATAATGAGAATAAGCTATACTGATTTCTGAAGGCTTCTTTTTAGTAATGTCCCCCTGCAATTGTTGAAGGAGGACTATCAATGTGATTTGTGGGGCTTAGTGCAAAATAAAAATGCAGGACCCCTTGTTCAAACATTAAGAATTTCAAGGTGAGCTTTAAACCAAGCATGTGGGCCATGTGTGACTGCATATGTCACATGTATACAAAGACAGCTCTGAACTCAGGTTTACTCAGTCTGGAGGACCACCTCTAAACACCAGGCTGGGAGAGAAGGGGACTCTGATGAGCCCACAAGGCTGTTGCCTTTGGTGGCCTAGGCATTGTAGTTGACGGTGAAGGTTGTGCACTTCCGTGGCCACTGGTTGTCCACTAGTGTAGTGATGCTCAGGCTGTTCCTATTCCTGGAACTCCCACACATGACTGGTGACCCATCCCCAAAGCACAGCACTATGGGGGAGTAGTCAGCTCTTGGTAGAGTGTGGAATGGCAGCCCAGATTTCTCCCACCTCTGGGGAACTTTGGTGGCAGGACTCACCTCACCCATCCCAGTCCACCCTGATGAGTTGCTCCAACTTCTGTTTTTGGGGAGAGTTAGGATCCCTAATATTTTCACCCAGGAAGTTCCTAGAGCTTAATGCTAATTTTACTTTTCTCATTCCAGAAGTCTATATATTAATAGCAAGGCAGAGGGACAGCTCTGCTAACTTAGAGGACAGGGGACTCCTCCCCTCAAAGTGTGAATGCCTAGCAACCTTGTCTGCAAAATGAACAGGCTTCTGCCATGACCTTACATGGAATTAAGACAATTTGTTCCAAGGGACTTTCTGGGTCTGCCTTTGGAACAGCAGTAAAAATTATAGCATGAAGGTCATATGTATTTTTGTCTTTATTTGGTTTGGCCTATATCTTAGTCCATTCTGGCTGCTATAATAAAATACCATGAACTGGGTGGTGTCTACACAACACATCTTTATTTCTCACAGTTCTGGAGTCTGAGAAGTGCAGGAATCAAGATGGTCAGGCTCTGACGAGGGCCCTCTTCTGGGTTGCAGATGGTTATATTTCGATTCCTCACATGGTAGAAGGAGAAAACGAGCCTCCCAGCCCCTGGCTTCTTTCATAAGGGCACTCATCCCATGTATGAGGGCTCCACCCTCATGACCTAATCACCCTGCAGAAGGCTCCACCTCTTAATGTCATTATCTTGGGAGCGAGAAAATTTCAACATATGAATTTTGGGTGGGTGGGTGGGGGGACGCAAGCATTCAGAACATAATAGCTTGCAAAGATATTTTTGTAAACATTCAAACTAGTTGCTAACATTTAAACCAGGAAATTTCATAAATCATTTTGCAGCCTCTCTGGGAAAAAAATTCTGTATTTCTGATAACACTAGGCTTTCATTCCCATGTCTGCTATTGCCCGGAGCTGGATAGAAGCTTCTTCTTTACAGGAAGCACAAGCTGCTCTCTTCCATAGCCCCCACGTGCCTGTCCCTTCCCCTTGCCTGCCTGGTCCTTGTGGGCACAGCTGGTATCTATGGCTGATGGAGCCTGCCCTGAGCCCACTAGTGCCCAGGTGGTTCGGATTGTTAAATATTTTGAATGTCTCCCCTGCCTAGAGCCATTTGAGTTGCTAACCTTGCTCTACAGAGAAGCAGCTGTCAGCTTTGTGCTAAAAACAAATTTAAATTCTGACTGCAGGGTCACCCTGTTACACTGATTAATCTGTTAGATTGTCAGTATTCTCCACCATTTCACTTCTGGGGGGGGCAGAGCTTCTAGATTGAGTCTCAGAGACATTCAGAAAGTCTGGCCATGTCTGTGCTGATGGAGCAGGTTCCCTGGGAAGCCAGTTTGCATGAGGGCTGAGGCCTCTCCTGGGGGAACATCCATCCCGATGAAATGAAGAGCCAGGTATGGGAAGCTCACCCCCATTAGAGAAAGCTCAGCTGTCAGATAATGGCATGACATCTGACACCCTGATTTCTCTCTGTGCCTGGCTCCCACTGGCTCCTCTGGGTCCTTAGAGTGCAGATGAACAAGTAGCAAGGGAACAGTGTTTGCCTCCAAACTCTTGGGTGTCCCTCTAACAGGGTTGAACATAAAGGGGATAAAGAGACATTGTTCCCTCTCTGTCCCCACAAGCAACACACCTGTGTTTTATTCTGCATGCTATGAACACACCTGTATTTTATTGGCAGGGTCTGGCAGATGCTTCAGTGCTCTGCTGGAGAAGTTGTGTGGCCCTTCTTGGTGGTTTGGGGTCCTAGCTAATCCCCCTCTCTCCCTCCCACATCCTTAACCTGTAGGGAACAGATACACGAGGCAAACGAGCTCAAATTCAGACTTGGAGAATGTGGCAAGATGGTTATATTGGCTGTAATTTTCTTAAGATATTTTGGTATAGACTGTGTGTATATGAGTGAAATGAAATTTAATATGCTCCCTAGGAGTATAGGCTAACATTTCAAGAATTCCTAGTCTGTTTACCTATTGCTGCAGAGCAAATCACCCTAAAAATTGGGTGGGTTAGAAAGCAATGTATAAATCTCTCCCACGGTTCAAGAGTTGGACTGGCTCAGCCGGGCAGTCCTTATTTAGGGTCTTTCGGTGGTTGCAGACTTGTGGCAGCTAGGGCTGGAGGCATGTGGTTGGACATCCGAGATGATTTCTTTCCTCATGTGCCCAGCACCTGAGCTGGGAATGGCTGGACCACCCGGAGACTAGTTGGGCATCTCTCTCTCCATGTGACCTCCTCATGTGGCCAGTCTGAGCTTCCTGACGTCATGGCGATTTCGGGGTAGCCAGACTTCCAAGAGAGCATTTGTCTTAGTCCATTTGTGTTGCTGTAAAGGAATACCTGAGCCTGGATAATTTATAAAGAAAAGAGGTTTATTGGGTTCAAAATTTTGCAGGCAGTACAAGAAGCACGGCGCCACATCTGCCCCTGAAGAGGGACACAGGCTGCTTCCACTCATGGCGAAGGCTAAGGGGAGTGGGCGTGTGCAGATGGCATGGTGACAGAGGACGCAAGAGAGAGGGAAAAGGTGCCAGGCTCTTTTTAACAACTAGCTCTCGTGGGAACTAACGGAATGAGAACTCACTCCCGAGAGAACGGCACCAAGCCGTCCATGAGGGATCCCCTCCCACCAGTCCCCACCTCCAACCTTGGGGATCAGATTTCAACATGAAGCTTGGTGGGACCAAACAAACCATATCGAAACCATAGCATTCCACCCCCAGCCCCCCAAATCTCATGTCCCTTTCACGTTGCAAAATATAATCATCCCTTCTCAATAGTCCGTCAAAGTCTTAATCTATTCCAGCATTAACTCAAAAGTCCAAAGTCTCATCTGAGACTCAAGGCAAGTTCCTTAAAGCCGTGAACCTGTAAAATGGAAATCAAGTGATTTACTTCTAAGATACAATAGTGGTACAGGCATTGGATAAACATTCTCATTACAAAAGGGAGAAATCAGCCAAAAGAAAGGGGCAACAGGCCCCATGAAAGTCTAAAACCAGTGGGACAGACATTAAATCTTAAAGCTCCCAAATAATCTCCCTTGGCTCTATGTCCCATGTTCTGGGCACGCTGGTGCAAGGATGTGGACTCTCACGGGTTGGAATCCAATCAGTGCCTGTGGCTTTTCCAGGCTGAGACTGCATGCTGCTGGCGGCTCTATAATTCTGAGGTCTGGAGGGTGGTACCCCCATTGCTTCATTAGGCAGTGCCCCCGTGAAGACTCTGTGTGTGGTCGCCAACCCCACATTCCCCCTTGGCATTGCATTAGTTGAGTCTCTCTGTGGGGGCTTCTCCCTTGTGGCAGACTTCTGCCTGGGCATCCAGACTTTCTGATCCATCCTCTGAAATCTAGGTAAAAGCTCCCAAGCCTCCATGGCTCTTGCTTTCTGTGCTCCTGCAGCTTAATATCATCTAGAAGCTTCCAAGGCTTATGGTGGTGATGGCACAAGCCCTCTGGGGCCATGAGCCTGAGTGGCACTTGGGGCCATTTGAGCCGCAGCTGGAGCCTGAGCAGCTTCCTACCTGGGTGTAGGGAGCAGCACCCTAAGGTGGTGCAGGGCAGTGGCTCCCGGAACCCGGTCCCCCAAACCATTCTGTTCTCTTAGGCCTCTGGGTCTAATTACACAAACAGAAAAGTTCAGGCCAAGACTCATATTTGTTGGAATACACGACACAGCAGTGAGCCATTGGGGAGGAGCCACTTAGCTCCCACCTACCTCTAGTGGTTGGCTGTGACCAATATCGCCGCCTCACTCCCAATCTGATAATGTAAACGGCCCACCGGGCTTAAGTCAGTTTGTAACAGGAGCTTTTCTCTCCCTTACTGAAAAAAGACTTTGGCATTCACATGACTTTGATTTGCATGTTTAGCTGCAGGCTGAAACTGGAATTGGGAAGTTGGAAACCTGGCCAGGCTGGCCGACAGCAGGCCCCGCCTCATCTGCTTCCTGGAAGCGGTGAGTGGCACAGCGGCCATCGTGCTTGGCAAGAGCAGGTGGCTTCTGCTGTCCTGGTTCATAGAGTGGCCCTGTCTGGGGTAAGGGTGGCTCGAGGGATGTTAGCTGGCCCCATCTCACCAATCATGTTGACTGTTCTTCCTTCCAAGGGAGGAGGTTCCATGTACTGTTCCCTTCCAGGGAATGGGGAAGAAGCCTTCTTGTGGAAATAGGAGGACAGAGAAAGGGGAACCCAACCAAGATTTTTTTTAAATTTTTTTCCTTTATTTATTTATTTATTTTGATTTTTTAAGCACTTTAAAATGATGGAAAGATTTTTTTTTTTTTTTTTGAGACATAGTCTCACTCTGTCACCCTGGGTAAAGTGCGGTGGCATCATCATAGCTCATTGCAACCTCCCACTCCTGGGCTCAAGCGATCCTCCTGCCTCAGCCTCCCGAGTAGAGTAGCTGGGACTACAGGTGTGCTCCGTGATGCCTAATTTTTTTTTTTTTTTCTATTTTTAGTAGAGACAGGGTCTCGCTCTTGCTCCGGCTGGTCTTGAACTCCTGAGCTCAAGTGATCCTCCTGCCTCTGCCTCCCAGAGTGCTGGGATTACAGGCGTGAGCCTCTGGCCCCCAACCAAAGTATCTAAGACTGTTGCTGCTAGTCATAGACACTACTGCAGAGCTAGGGACGGAGCCGTGTGTGAGTGGTGTGGACATGAGCCACTGACATCGAGGTTATTGTTGGGACACTGTCCTCAAGCCGGTGATGGCTGGGGAGAACCCTATCGTATCCATCACGCATTAGCTGTCTCCCTGCAGAGACATGAGCCTCGTGTCTAATTTTTCTTATGAACTGCCCTTTCTTCAGCCTCTTAGCACTGGTACCGTGCTCTGACCCACAGTCTGCACTAAATCAGTATTCATATTTGTTGAGTTAATGAGCCCAGTAATAAGTGTCTAGGGCAGACAGTGGGAAGGTCTGGCATGAACATTAGGAAGATTCTAGGCCATGATTTTACAGACTTGAATGATATACAGAGAAGCAAGCTGCTTTATTTAAAAGCTGACTTATACTTGGGAGGCTGAGTTGGGAGGATCGCATGAGCCTGGGAGTTGGAGGTTGCAGTGAGCCATGATTGCACCACTGCACGCCAGCCTGGGCGACTGAATGAGACTTTGTCTCTAAAAAAATACGTACATATGTACATACATGCTGATTTGTGGACTTTTAGGGTTGAATTACAATTTTTATTGTTTCTCGAATTCTCAGAATCAGAGAACTAGGTGTGGTGGATCTTTTCTGTTTGCCCCTCTGATCAGCACTCCACTCCTTCCCTCCACTCTGCTCTGTGTCCTGGGAGGCCGACCTCTCTGAACCACATCAGTGGGCTTCCCTGTCTTTTTGGTCCCTGGTTGGGTCCAGCCCATGAGGAGCCCTGGCAGTGAAGTCAGGGTGTTAATTTCTGACTATACCTCTTACCTGCAGGTCTCATCTTCTGTAGGATGCCCTCTCCATCTCCTTCCGTCTATGCCTCCTGCCCCCTCTCCTTCCCTCCCTGTCTCTCCCCTGACCCCAACATGCCCCACCCTCATTTTGCCCCTTTAAGCCTTTGGTAATAGTCTTTCTCTACACCTCCCCTCACTTTTGTAAATAGTCTCTATTTTAAATTCTCATTACATTTCCCAATCTGAGTATGTCATTTTTCTTGCCTGGATCCTGACCCATGCTCTCGGTCAGTGGTTTTAAACTGAAAACGATTCCATCCTCCAGGGGACATTTGGCAATGTCTAGAGACACTGTTGATTGTCACAACTGGGGGCGGGTTTGGGATGTGTGCTCCCTGAATCTAGTGAGTAGAGGCCAGGGATGCTGCCAAATGTCCCACGGTGCACGGGACAGCCCCCTCCAACAGACATTCAGCCCAAAATGTGAGTGGTGCTGAGGTCGAGAAACTCTGCTTTAGATGTTAACTCTCACGTTTGCCATACAACCATAAAATCAACACATATTTACAAACTGCATATAAATAAAACTGAAATTCACACTTGCAATGTTAATTGAAAGTTAAGTATGCAGTTATTTTACTGAAATTAAATTGCTGCTCACAATACGAGTGTGGTCCTGATGGCTTCGGTGCTGCTTGTTCTTCAGTTTGTTGTATCCGGGCTCCATAAGCTGGAGGGTGTCTCATTTCTTCTCAGTGTGTCCCTGTACACACTAGCAGCTGGAAGACACTGTTCTTAGGGCACACAGCAGGGATTTGTTGGCTTTTACTTGTCACCAGTATCATTTTCATCTAAAGTCTACCGTGGTTATTTTTCTCATTAACCTGCTTCAATTGAAGCTATGTTAGTTGGCACCAATATGTTCACAAATGCAATTGCAAAGGAGGGCCCTATGGAAATACTCAGTCCTTCAGATTTTTTTTTAAAGAATTCATAGAAATTAAGGCAGGACATTAAAATAAAATGTTTGTAGAGAACTCATGGAACACTGAAGATAGACCCTTGGAGTCCTGGGAGAGAAACACTGTTCTATAATAGTATTTGATGGAAAATGAAACAGCGCCTAGCTTCTCCTGATAGTTGATGATGGAAATGCAGAAAGCTTCCACCGTGGACACAAGGTTTTGATAATGGACCAACAGAGCTTTCTTCTTGGCTGGTTTTTCCTTAATGCCTCAAAGATAAAGAAAAACCTTTCTAATAAAATCTTTATCCCCAAGTAGGGGATACACAGTAGGAAGTAGTATACACAGTGGGAAGTTCTCACGTATTCTAACCAACATGTTTTCCTTGCTCAGTGTGGCTCTCGAGATGAACTTCCCTTGGAGTAGGAAAGAAGATAGCTACATGAGGGTTTCTCCTTCATGAAAGAGATTTGTTTAGTTTCCTCCTTTTCCCCCTGGCTGGGGAAGTGTGTGAGCTTCTGAAGGCTGTAGAGTTTGCACTGTACAGACCTGCTTCGCCAAAGGCTGTATTATAAATTCCATGAGGACGGTGCAAAGCTTATTCCTGCATCTAATATTGCATCCAACCGACCGTTATCAATCACAAAATCTTGTGTTGCTCTTTATTTTGTTCACGTGTGAGAACCTTTTGCAAATCTAAACCAATTATGAAACCATTTAAAAACAATAATGCTTAAATGCAAATACTTAAATGTTATTAAACTGTTAGCATCTTGCTGAATTATTTCCTTATGGTTAATTACTTCATTTCTTTATAGCCAGCCATGATGAATTGCCAGTTAGGGTGGTTTCCTGCTTTGTAAGAAAATACAGTTACGTCCTTTGAAACAGCTCAGGGTACCCACCGTAACTTTCCAAATAGTCTCATGGCGTTTTTGTTTTTGGTGTGTGTGAGGAGGGGCTTTATTTTAATGTGCTTTTTATTTTTAAATAAATATTTAGCTACCATGATTTTGATGAAAAGCTCTTTACTGGCTTAATGAAGGATTTTTATGGATCTATATAACATCAGTGTCTTAATTACTACAAATGGATAATAAACCCTTTCTCATATATGAGAATGGGAAACACACGGAGTGAACACCATTAGGAACAATTGGATTTTCACTTGATAATTCAGTAAAAGAAAAAAAATGTAAATACTGCAAATAACAGCCCAAGGGGCAGTCTCTGAGGCTCCACCAGAAACCATAGAGCATAACTAATTTTTACAGAGATTTTCGCCGTGTTTTTCGGGCTGTGACAAAAACAAAATATACATTCACACAGGGAATGAAATAGTTGTTCATTTGGTGGGTGCTAATTAATTTCTCTCTGTACACTGGAGACATTTAATTCCTCATCATAAAAGGTCCTTGAATTTAGGAAGACGCCCAGAGAAAAATACACAACTCTAGGCAAGTAGCTACAGTCTATCAGGCAAAGTATAGTGGATTCTTACAATGTGTGTGTGGCCTTAAGGAATTCACTTAGTTTTAAAAACTGTCACCTATTGCTAATTCATAAGGGACTATGTCTGGTTAACATAAGGCCAATCACAAAACAATCTTTGAGAGGTAGCAGTTGTAGTACTTCACATAAGAAAATGAAGAGCTGTTCAGTAGATCTCGAATGAACTACTGAAATATCTCGTTCTTAATAATTTCCTAATCAGAGGATTTCAAACTAGAGTTTGCCTAAAAACCTTCTGGAAAACCGGGTGAAATGCAGACTTGGGTGCTCTACTCCATGATATCCAGTAGTTTTGGGTAAAGTCCAGGAATCTTTTATCGAGAAGTACCACACATATAGACCATATTTTGAAAACATTGGTTTCTTTTGGTAGGTTAAATATTCCCCTTGAAATTGTTCTTCTTTTTATTTTTTTTTCCCACTACATAAAAGTATTTAATTTTACTAACCTCCTAATCAAATGGGTCCAAGTTTTAAGTTAAAATATCAAACCCTGCGTATTTGCAGAGGTATGTTTTTCCCTCTTCTTAGCCCATACAGTGTTAAGGGTCTTTATAGTATAGAATCCCAGAGATCATTCTAGAAGTGGAATGGTAACTGTTTGCAAAAAAAAAAAATGACTCATAAATTGAGTGCATAACTGTGGATCTACCTTTTTCATAGGTATTCAATGGTTTGAATGTAAGGTAGGGGCTTGGAGGATCTAGAGTCTAGGTCTGAAGAGAAATTCTGCTCCCAGCTCCAAAACCATAATTTATAGGCTTCTTATTATAAGATTGGGACCTGTTTCTGCAGTGACATCTGATTAAAAATCTATCACTTTAGTTGGGATTTAGCATCTATTTCCAATAGCACAGACCATTTCGTTTGCCCTCCACTTTGTTCCCCTTTGTACCACCCCATTGAAAAATTCTCGATGTTCTATAATGGCTTATTTATCTTCAAATGAACCGGTTACAAAACCAGAATAGTTTCTTCTTCTACTTCAATTCCAGAATCTATGAAACGGTTCCAGTTTTTTCTATCACATCTAATCCAAGAGGACCACTGAGGTCATACAGAATTCCTGTATTTTACTTATGTCAAAAACTGAGGTTTACATTTTGATTTAAAAAGTAACACATTTTCAAATCTTTTTTTTTTTTTTTTTTGAGACAGAGTCTTGCTCTGTCACCCTGGGTAAAGTGCAGTGGCATCATCATAACTCATTGCAACCTCAAACTCCTGGGCTCAAACGATCCTCCTTTCTCAGCCTCCTGAGTAGCTGGGACTACAGGTGTGGCCACCATGCCCAGATAATTTTTTCTAATTTTAGTAGATACAGGGTCTCACTCATGCTTAGGCTGGTCTCGAACTCCTGAGCTCAAGCAATCCTCCTGCCTCTGCCTAGCAATCCAGAGTGCTAGGATTACAGGTGTGAGCCACCGCACCTGGCCATTTTCAATTCTTAAAAGATTAAAAAAGTACAAAAGAGAAAATGAAAATTGCTGAGTTCTACTTCCTCGAGATAACTCAGTTAATGTTTTGGTGCAGTTGACTCCTTTTTTTTTTTCTTTTTACATTTTAAAAAATTTTTAATTATTATAGGTACATAATAGTTGTATGTCTTTATAGAGTACATGTGGTGTTTTGATACAGGCATACAATGTGAATTAAATCGGGCTAATTGGGGTATCCATCACCTCAGGCATTTAACATTTCTTTGTATTAGGAACATCCTATTTACTTTTTAAAATTAAAAAAAAAAATAAATAGAGACAGGTCTCACTCTTGCTCAGGCTGGTCTTGAACTCCTGAGCTCAAGGGATCCTCCCATCTTGGCCTCCCAGAGTGCTAGGATTACAGGTGTGAGCCACTGCGCCTGACCTGTGTTAGGAACATTCTAATTCCACTCTTTTAGTTTTTTTAAAGTATATCCTAACTTATTGATGATTATAGTCATTCTGTTGTGCTATGTAATATTGTTCATTCTATCTAACTATCTAACTATATTTTTATACCCATTAACCATCCCCACTTTATCCTCTGCTCTTTGCTAGCAGATGACTCTTACCCTTCCAAATTTAGATTTTGTTAAGAGTTTAAATTTTACAGTACTTCCTCTTGGAAAGTTGTCGACGACATCTGATCTATGCAACCACACCTAGTCTTTTCTTTCGGGGCACCTCTGAAGAGGAGAAAGCACTGTGTGTGGGGTTCTTAGAGGTGCCCCTAAAACCTTACAATTCTGTTGTTGGCTCCGTTCCAACCTGGTTCTCTCTCCTCATCTTCTTGGAAGTTTTATAAGATCCAATTTGGGATTAGGGAAAGAAATTTCTCTCTTTCTCTTCTTCCTCTTATTCTTTCCTCCTTCCTCCTCCTCCTCCTCCTCCTCTTTCTTCTTCCTCCTCCTCCTCGTTCTTGTACCCCTCACTTCTTTACTCAGCTGGCCTCATCTGGACAAAAGCACACACCTTCCCATGGGGATCTTGTCAATCAATACCCACGTGACTCTGAGCAATGTAGATTCTTCTCTCCGTTGTGACTGCTGTAATTTGATATTTGCCATGCCAATAGCCACCACATGTTTTCTTTGAGCTAAATGACATTTATTTGACATCCTTTTGTCACAAGAGTAATCTTTATCCTATGTGGTCCATTTATCTTCTTTTGGCAGCAATTTTTGTTCAAATATCAGCAGTTGCATGCATCCATCGGTTATTGAACACTTACAGAGTACCAGGTGTTGGGGTGAGAGCTTAGAATATTTACTCGCATAATCCTTGCACCCCTTTTTGAAGTCAATGTTGGCATCATGGGACACCAAGGCTCAAAGGGTTAAGGAATTTGTTCTACTGTGGCAGAGCTGGGATTCCCACCCTGGTCTCTCTCTCTTTTTTTGAGACTAGGTCTCACTCTGTTGCCCAGGCTAGAGTGCAGTGGCGTCAGCCTAGCTCACAGCAACCTCAAACTCCCAGGCTCAACTGATCCTCCTGCCTCAGCCTCCAGAGTAGCTGGGACTACAGGTATGCGGCACAATGCCCGGCTAATTTTTTCTGTATATTTTTAGTTGTGCAGCTAATTTCTTTCTATTTTTAGTGGAGACGGGGTCTCACTCTTGCTCAGGCTGGTCTTGAACTCCTGAGCTTGAGCGATCCTCCCGCCTCGGCCTCCCAGAGTGCTAGGATTACGGGCGTGAGCCACCGCACCCAGGCCACCCTGGTCTCTTGGATGCTAGAGTCAGTGAATGAACAAAGAGTCCTCCCAACAATTGAAGGAGCTTTGTGCAATGGTGGTAAGACATCTGCCAGGTGAGTGACCTCATCACACAGAATAGGTTTCTTCTGCCAGGAGTTTCAGTGCGACGAAAAGAATCCCAGGGACTCTCATGAGGCCCAAGTTCTAAAGGAGTTATTCCCAAGGTCCTTACTCACCAACAGGACATTCCAGACTTTAGGTTTTGTGTGTGTTTGTTGATTCCTAAAGCTCTAGCTTGACATCTTGAACAAAGCCCTTGGGGGATGCAGGCAGTGAAGGGCTTCTTCTTAGGACCACAGGAAGTCTTGCTAGGAACCGTCAGCTGACTGGGTTGGTCAGGAAACAGACAAGACAGTTTAGGTTATGAAAACACTCCGTTTGCCTGGGGTGAGACTGGTCATGGAACAAAACTGGTAAAATGAGATCTGCTCTGTTTCTCACGTGCAAACGGGCTATGTCTTTAGGCAAAGGGAAGGTGGAAGTCTAGCTTGGAGTCTGGGAAGTCCACCCTAGAAGGGCGGAGGTGGATACCAACGGCACCCAGCGTAAGTGACCCTCAAAACCTGTCAGGCCTGAATTTGCTTTGAGTCAAACTTAGGAGAGAATTTCTTGAGGAAAAAGAAAATCAAGAATCCTGGCTCTTGCTTAGGTTGGTTGGAGGCTGATGACGAAGGAAAATAAACAAAATGATTTTCCTCTTCAATAAAGACCCCATAGTAGCCACCTATTGTACTTGATACCTCCCTTCTAATATAACAAAATTATTTTCAGCAACAATTATGAAATGAAGCAAATCATAGTAATGGACAGAAAAGACATGCAGACTTGCAGTCCAAGCTTTCTTTTATTGACTTTATGTGTAACCATGCTATTAAAAAATAAAAAAATATTACTGCATTAAAATGGAAAAAAGTAATGGGCTAAAACTTATATTAATATGTTTCTTGAAAAAAGGGGAAGAATCCTTATATTGTTATTGTTTTGCAGGAATATATACAGTTTTTCTTTTTAAAGCTTCTGCAAATTTGTCTATTATTTCAACAGAGTTGAACTTCACATATGAGAGGGTCAGTAGATGGTACAGCCCTAGGGTCAGGACCTGTGGCCTTGGGGTCACATGTGGCCTTCTGGATCCTTGAATGCGGCCCTTTGACTGAATCCAAACTTTACAGAACAAATCCTTTTATTAAAAGGGGTGCAGCAGAGAAAAATGAAGCTTTTCTTGCCTCTTTCAGGGCTTAGAAAAGAACAATCGTGAAATCAGAAGGCCACAGATCTTTTGTCTATCTTTGCTCGTGTTTGGTCAAAGAACACTTACTATTAATTTTAATTTTAAAACATTTATTTCCCACACAGCAACAGAGACACAAATAGTTGGGAAAAGTCTTAAACAGAAGGCTAAATTTGACAGGAATCCACAAAAATCGTATTTCACCACAAATTCCAGAAATCACAACACTGCCCACGTCTCTGTTTATTCAGGATGGATTTTAGTGGCTTTCAAATGTTGTTTTTTTTTTTTTTTTCCAGTTGAAAAAAATGAAACACAAACACTCCAAGGGGTCACACTGCATGATACAATGGAATTAACTCAAATTCTCTTTCTTGGTCTTTCCAACCACTTTATTTATTTTGTAGCTCCTGTTTAAACACAGAAATGTTGTCCCACAGGGGTTTGAAATAGGAACTGTGACCAAAGTAGGCTCAAACCATTAGGAAGTTACTCTCAAAACCAACACGTGCAGTTAAGTCCCTATGTGTTCAGGGACGGCTCTAATAAATTCTCAGAATTGACTTTCATGTAGCATATGATGTTTATTAAAGGGTAAATAGGAAAACCGTGCCAATTTAAAGCTTATATATATATTATTGAAACTGAGCAGAGTAACTGCACCGTTTAGAACTTAGATCTATGAAAGTTGTTTTGTTTTGTTTTAACAGAGAAGAATTTATCGTTGACATTCTTTAGTATTGCTAGTGCATGGAGATGCTAAAAAGGAGACCCGCTGCTAGGTACTGCAGTTTTATTGTTGTTGTTTTTTTATTTCCTGTACTTGGGAGGATGACAGCCCCTGCCTGGGCCTTGGTAATCTCTCCTTAAAGGATTGCTGTGGCTTCAGATGTTTTGAGCTATTTCTAGTTCATCTCATGATTCTCTTCTCCCACCCCCCTCCGACTTTTGTCAAATGAGGGGTCTTTGAGGACAAAATCTGGGCGAGGATTAGGATTTATTTCTTGCAAATGCTGCCTGATGAGGACTTGGCCTCAGTCTATGAGTCCACTGCCCACCACCATGAAAACAGGAGCTCTGCATTGCCCACCAGAGGGGGCGGATTTGTCTTTGTCATTAGCATGGCCACGCCCAGTCTCCAGGGACACCCCATGACCCTGGTACAGAGCCAGGGTCAACAGTCTGCATCAAGATTGCATCTTTTTCTAACTTGGGTTCTTCATCAGGGTGTTCTCAGCTAGCCTCCCCCTGCTACCTGGGGCAGAAACAGTGCCAACCTAGCTCCCCGGGGCGACGCCAGCAAGTTGTTTTTACCAGCTGAGCTTACTGCCTCCCCCAGTTGCATTTTCTTCTTTTCTTCTAAAATAGCTGCTTAACAGCGTCATGTATCAGGAGGCAATCTTGATCAGCTAATCCCATTAAGAGACAGTCCCTTTGCCGGACAATCCCATCAGAAATTCCCCTGGAGGAAATATTAGTATTAAATTTGGTTGAGGGAGTCCTAATTATACACAAACACAGCCTCTCTAAGATATATCCCTTGTAATGAGACCAAAAAGATCCACATATTCATCCTTATCTTGCTAGTGCTCAATTCTTAGAGATTTTTTTTTTTTTTTTTTTACCATAGAAACAATAAATATAGCAAGTGTATTCCATTTGGTTTTCGGTGTGAGACAAAACATGTACTGAAATTAGGAGCACTGGGAGCCTCTGAGACTAATAAGGTCGCAAAACATCTGGAGGAAAGGGAAAGGAAACGTTTTTTGCAGGTTTTTTAGGGAGAGACAAATGGGACTTGGGGCGTAGGAGGTAGGTGAAGGAAAGTCTTTGTCTCACATGAAAGATGAAACATGATTAGGCCGGGAGGTTCCCCAGGAACTCTGAGTAATGCAAACCAAAGCCTATTAGGCATTTCACACTTCACGTGTGAGGGTTTGTTTGCCAGTCCTGGGCCTGTTTACTGCAGGTCCATTCTTTGTCATTCTACTACTCTGCTCAAGGGGGAGGAGGAATGACCCAGGCAGAACACATTTCTCAGGTTCCTGTATCAACTGGGCTGGGCCAATGGGGTACAGGTGGGAGGCCGGAGGACAGAAGGTAGAATAATTAGGGGACTCCCCCGCCACCACCATCCCTACCTTCCTGCCTTGGGCAATGTCTCTCTGGCAGCAGCTCTGTCTCCTCTGTGGCTTCAGGCATGCAGTGGTTCTAGCTTATGCAGGTGGTCTCGGACCCCAGACCCTGGGCTGAGATACGGCCACCCCCTTCTCTCTCTGTTTCTTTAACCTCGGGGCAGCAGTGGCTTCCTGCAGCTGCTAATCTCTGGACTGCCTCACTGTCTCCTGTTGGCATCTCAGCTCTTTTCTCCATTGGGTAACCAATTCCCAGCTTTAAATGTCTTCTGTTTCCAGTGGAGACACGCTTCTGGTTTTCTGGAAGGATCGTGAAGGATCCAGCCCAGTGAGAACCATACACGAGGCAGATGTTCAGTTTATTCTTCGCCTCCAGACAGATGTTCCTGTCTGCCTCATTCTCCTCCTTGGATTCTGTCGGGGACCAGACCTAAATGGTTCCACACCTTGATCTCTGCTAATCTGTGCACCACTGGAAAAGAATGTTCGGGTTTATAAAGTTAATTGATTGGATGGATTTTTGGGGGGCTCAGTAAATGAGCTAAATGCTGGAGGCTTAGGATTGGGAATAGGTAGGACACCTGGCAGTGCCCTGGATGGCGTAGGAATGCTTCTGCTACCCCTTCTCACCTGATCTTCCGTCCCAGGGACACCCAAGACTCAGAGTCCTGGCAGAGAGAATCCTGGTGGCTAAGCTGAAGTGACATGGCCCCCTCTGTCTGTACCAGTGGATATGGACGTGGGAAGAAGGAGCTTTGTGCTTCAGCTTCTGTAATGGGCGTGAGTCTCTGTAATAACCATCCCACTGGGATCACACAGGAAGGGAAGAGGTGATTGTCCAGAGGGAGTCAGGCCACTGCTGAGAAGGGACATGGCCACTGGGCACCTGCAGGGGGGCAGGTATCACCACATGCTCAATGAAGGACGGTTCCTTGATAGTTATTATTCTGGTCTCTTCGGGGAGGGTCTGATCCTAACTACTGTTGATTGACACCTAGGTAAGAGCATCATCTCCTTTAAGTCGGTTTATACATGAGCTCACTCATCTGTGGTCCAAGGAGCTGAAGTCAATGCCAAAGGCCACACAGCTGGCAAAGCAGCACAACTGCATTCTGAGGCAGGTGGGTGGGACCCCAAGGCCTGGATGGTAACCACAGTGCCACGAAGTCTCCTTCCAGAGGAGCTGGTTATGGTCACCGCTCGGCCTCCCCAGATATCCCATTTCACACCTGGGTTGACTCAGGTTCTGAGAGAGTCACTTGCTCAAGGGCACACTTGGTTAGAAATAGTGTCCGGAGCTGTATCCCAGGTCTTTGTAGTTCCAAAGACTTTCCTTCATTCTCTCATTCCCCAAGATGTTTTCCTGCTAGGCTTGTGAGACAGTCTGCAAAAAAAAAAAGAAAAAAAAAAAGAGACAAGCAGAAAAATCTTCTGTGGTTGCATCACTTGGGAAAAGCTATGTAGGATGATCTCCCTCCAGGGACTTACGGCATATAGTGTATTAGAGGCTCTGAAAAGCCCCCAAATGATAAACCCTGTTGAGCTTTGTTTAACTTGAAATTTACTAACGTAATTTGACTTTGGAACACATGATGCTCATTAACATCTCTTCCAATGAACATCATTTAGGATGATTTTACTGTACCAACATTGTCCTATTTAGGTAAACTGATGAGTGTGAACATGTTCGTGGCTGGAGATGATCAGCATAGGGACCGTGGCTGCTTTAAGGGATGGGGAAATATCCTGGGAATTCAGGGTCCTGGGCCACACTGGTAGGGGCAGGTCTATGCCATGCAGCTTCAGAATTTGCAGGTCCTCTTCAGACCTGCCTGGATCGCCAGACATAGCTTATTTTTACAAGTCACTTTCTCTTTCCTCTCTTCCTCAAATACAGGCACACGGCACCTTGGCGTATCATCTCATAAAAATGTTAAGATGCATTTAAATCAGTTTTGGGACTGTTATAACACCAGTTAAGGTGACTGGAGGTCTCTTAGGTATTTCAAAACTACATATGGAGTCAATACCGGTTTCAACGTCTGGTTAATGGATTATTGGATTCTGGACGTAGACGTAAACTAGTGAAGTCATCTAGTCTTTCTTTCCACACAAAGGTACAGAAAAGAGGATTCTCTAATTTGATGGAAGCATTCCCAATTAAAAAAGCAATCCCGCCTCAAATCTTTTATACCTGACCTCATTTTAAACATAACACAGAGGTCTTTCCAAATGGAATTTTCTAGCCTGCACACGTGCGGTTGTGTGTGTTAATGGTGGTGGCGGTGGCTGTCATTTAGTGATATCCTCATTAGAGAGTTACAGAATAAGGTCTCTGCAGAATTACTGTGATAAGGTTTGAACTGCCAGCCATCTTCCCATGATACATTGCAGCTTGCGTCTTCCTGCAGTAAACTGTGATGCTATAAATCTGGACAGAGACAGGCAAATTACAAATTAGGCATACCGTGCTATTAGCTGTAGGTATCGTGGTAAATTCTGCACATAAAAATTTCCCTGCAATGGTTCTATCTCTATGAATTTGTACATACTCCATATATATCTTTCAAAATGAAGACCAATGAATAATGGTTTGGCCAAGCAATAAATACATAATGAAGCATCACCTTTGAGCTTTCTTGCTTTCTATGAGGTCAAAGTTGGGATGGGTTATAAATCATGATTTATGCCTTTAAGTCTCTGGTGTTTTTTTAAAACAGATTTTTTTTCCCCCATTGGTATGATTTTGAGTTGTTAATTCATCAACCTGCAATACTTCTTCAATATTAGGTATGTTTGCCTAATGCTGGATACAATTTGATTTTTAAGACTTGGCTTTGTTTTTCAACCTCAATGCATTATCTTTGTTTTTAATCTATTACATTATAATAACATTAATGTGGAGACTTATAAATAAAAACCTAAAATACATGCATATACATACAATATGCATTTAAATGTATATGTAAATATATATTATGTGATCAATTGCTATCCAGATGATAGTTTTTAAAATAGAATTTTCAGATGTTTTCTTCACCTGAGACCTCTTTCATTATTTTTTTTCTTCAAAAACTCAAACTTCTGTATGCTCATAGGAACTGTGGCAACTCAAAAACATGAAATGTTTCACATACAATTAAAATGAATTTGAAATTCCTGCTTGACTTGATGGTATGGTAGAGGCATTCGATGAGAAAGAACTTGTAAAAATGGAATTTCTTCGTAAGATAATTGGTTAGAAGTAAGAGAGAACCCGAACTGGCTTTGCAGCCGCTGAGAGGCGACCTGGTCCTCTCAAACTGGAGAGACAGCAAACAGATGCCTTTTTATCTTAGTGGTTGGTCTTAAATTTTAGGGTTGACGGATGCATGAGACTCTGTAGCACATAGCTCCTAAACTCTATGCTATTTGATGTTAAAATACATCAATCGATTTTTTAACATGACTTGATGCTATAATTGGATGCCAGCAAGAGCTTTTTTCATACATTACTTCTGTTAAGTTGTTTTTATGCCCCAATCAAAGTTCCATGCCACTTAGTATCTCGTGGGGAAGAAAGAGTTGGCATCATACTTCAGAAAAACCCTGGGGTGCTCCACGTACGGGGTAAAATACCTCCTTCCTCCTCTTCATACCTTGAGAGTTAGTTCTCTTAACTATGAAATTGTTGAAACAGCATAGAATATTTTAGCTAAACCAGCATCACCTCATTAAGCATCTTAGCAAGGGCTGAATGTGGCCGTGTGGCCACTCTAGTGAATATAGTCTCGGCACTAAAAAACATTTATTGCCACCATTAAAAAAAAAGAACTTTTAAAATGAGTTTGAAAGAAAGCCATTACCTCCTTAACTACCAAATAAACTCAGTGGTCTATGTAGATTATGATGAAATATCTCTGGTGCTTCAATCTTCCTCTCTTTGTTCCATGAGCTGTAATTCATGCTGCGCTTTTGCTGACAACCGGGTGAACCGTTCTTGTCCCTCCCGGTTCGCTTTAGCCTGCCTTCCCTCACTTACGGTTTTTGCTTTGTTTGCTTTATGCTCTTGTTCTCATCTTGGAACAGACTGATTTATTCCTTCTTTTTTTTTTTTTTGAGACAGAGTCTCACTCTGTTGCCCAGACTAGAGTGCGGTTGTGCCATCCTAGCTCATTGCAACCTCAAACTCCTGGGCTCCAGTGATCCTCCTGCCTCAGCCTCCCGAGTAGCTGGGACTACAGGCACATGCCATAATGTCTGGCTAATTTTTCTATTTCTTGTAGAAATGGAGACTCTGTGTTTCCCAGGCTGCTCTCGAACTTCTGGGCTCAAGCAATCCTCCCACCTTGGCCTCCCAAAGCGCTAGGATTACAGGCATGAGCCACCGCACCTGGCCCATATTTTCTTTTTAGGTCTGTGTGTGTATAATTTAAGGTATAGGAACTTTAAATAAAACCTGGTTACTTTTGGGGTGAGAACCTGCTACGAAAGCATGTGTTGCTTTTAGATTTCTGTTAGCCTTTTTATTTTTTGGCAAATACTGTAATTCACTGATATGTATAGATTGTAACATATTTAGGAAAGCTTCAGCGAATGGATTTAGATAATCAGGAATAGAGAAGTGTCCAGTTTCCTTACATCAAACTGGCCAAGGTCTAAAAATTCAGTTTCTAGAAAGCTCCAAAAATCCTAACAAGATATTTTCAGTATTTTTTCATTTCAAGAGGGCAGATACCAAAAGCTTTTCCTTCAACTATTTCTCCTGCCTACTTTGTAGCACACTTTGAAAGAGGACATGCTCTGTCTTTAAATGCAATGATAGGAATGGGGTCTGGCAAAGTCTTTTTTGGAGTAATGTAATCACGTGCGGCTAAACTATGGTACTGGTCAGCTATTGTCTTGGCTTTTGTCCTGATGTTTTCCCAATAATACCAAAGGTGCTTGGGTGAAAATTAGCTAAGTCTCTGTTTTCAGCTGGGTCATAGTTTTAAAATTCATTGCAAATCTTTGGTACCATTTTATGGCTGGATGTTTCCTGAAATTAAGCCCAGGCATTCCAATGAAAAGGAGTTCAGCAAAGCCAGCATCCAGGTGTGTGAATGTCTGTGTTTATTTTCAGCTAACAATCTTTCTACTGGGGTGGAGGCCCCGAGCTATCTGCTTCATTTGAATTCCTACCCATCACGCCGGGGCCAGCAAGCAGGCCAGGGACAGGAAGACTTAATGGCTGCAGAATGGCAGCTGGGGACAGGGAACAAGTCGGGAGCGCTGGTTCTAATTCCTCCCCTACGCTGTCCTAGACATCTCCAAATGTACTTTACAAACATCACTTTTCTTATTTCGGAAGTCAGGATAAGGCCAAGGTTGTGAAACCAAACAAAACAACAGAGATGAAAATACTGAATGATAACATGCATTTGTTAAGATTGTTGTTTCGCTTGATTTGTGGCTGGGCTGGCTTTCTGGGCACGTGTCTCACTCGGTTACCTAGGGCCAGTGCTCAGAGGCACCTTTGCTTGGTTTAATGCTCTGCTGTTGCCATCTTGAAATTCTAAATTTTTGAATAAGGAGTTTTACATTTTCATCTTGCACTGGGCCCCCAAATCACATAGCCAGTCTTGATTGCGGGTCCACAGCTGGCTTGCACAGATGTTTTTGTTCACTCAGCCAGTGTTACTGGGCCCCTGCTCCGGGCTGGTGTGACTCTAGGTTCTGGGTCAGTCTCTGGCCTCACCTAATTCTAGTCCAGGGTAGATGTCCTTGTCCTAGATGCTCTCACCTGCAAGATAGAGGCAGATGGACTGAGAAGCCAATGACCCTGGAACCTTGGGGCCCTTCCCGTATAGGTCCCCTCCTAAGGTTTTGGGAGGAACCCTAGAAATTTAAAAATTATATTTATGCAAAATCGTATGACTTTTGGCTCTACCCCTGGATCCGCCTCTGCTGTTAGGGAGTACCTTTTTGTAAATTTATGGGGATGTATTTGGTTGTCAAAACACATCTGGTGGGGGCAACGCTGGCCCTTGGCGAGCAGGGATAAGGAATGCTGGACTTCCACGGCACACCTGACAGTCTTACCTGTCAGAGAATTTTCCTGCATCCTCATGTGATGTCCCACGTGACATTCTCGTAGGTGAAAACAGAAGCCAGGAACTTTAATGCCTTTTTTTTTGCATAAGTATGATACATTTGTCATATGGTTTTACTACACACAGAATCGTCTAGGAATGCAAGTGCAGTAAGATTAGAGGGAAGGTCGTAGTTTTCTCTGGAACTTACTCAAGAATGCTTCGCTCGTTTTGAAATTTTGTTACTGAAAGCAACACTAGTGGCAACACTAGTGGCTAGTGGCATCGCACGCCTGCTGAAACACACACCCTGCGGCATTCCAGGTAGTTCGATGCACTAATATATACTTGTTTTCCCCTTATTTCAACATGGCAAGTGCAAACCCACCCATTATAAGTAGGTTCTAGCACTGACATCTTGTTCTATGGCCTAGCCTAGCACAGAGATCAGTAAACTAGGTCTTGTGGCCCAAATTCATCCTGTGACCTGTTTTGGTACAGTCCACAAGCTAAGAATGGGATTTGCATGTTTAAAGGGTTATAAAAAAAATATGCAACGGAGACCCTGTGTGGCCCATGAAGCCTAAAATATTTACCTTCTGATCCTTTACAGGAAAACTTTGCTGACTGCTGGTCTACTATAATAATGCTAGAGCATTTATGTATCAAAATACATAGTTCATTAAAGTATTTGCTTTTTTATTTTTCCTATATATTGAGTTGAGCGATTTATGTGCAGTTGGATATTTACTACGTTCTTCCAGAATGGTACAAGGGGTGTCGAACATTTGTTCTGTTAAGGCCGCTGGTCGGTGTGTCTGGGAAGAGTCACTCCCACCTGATTCCACCTTCTTCTCCATGGTAGGTGGCATGTCATCTTCCCTCTCCCCTTCCCTTTATTCGTGATCGCCTGGGGTATCACTCTGTCTCTCCTCATCCTTCCTCATCTCAAGGTCCATGGAAGGCAGAACCAGCAATGGCAAGACTGGTGGCTACAGTGGGTAAATTGCTGTCCCCGCCACTGTGGACACTGGGCCCCACTGAGGCCAGACCCCAAGCCTGCGCTCTGGCCTGGGGCTCCCTTCCTGATCACCTGCTTTCCCTTCCTGCCTCATTTCTTATGTGTCCACCCCCTTCTCCCCCCACTTTGTCCTCTCCTAACTTCAGTCTCCCAAAGGCGCCACATCTAGGTTTCCTTTGGACTTGGTGCCTGTCCCTCCACCCTTCTCTTCTCCTGCCGCCTGCCTGCTGGCCTTCCCTACTCCGCCTGCCTCCCCTGGTGCCGCCTCCCGGGCTCGGCCTACGCTGCTGAGAGCTGTTCTCCTTCATGCGCCTGGGTGTCTGCAGAGCCCGCTGCCGGAGCCGTGCACGGGTGTGGCCCAGTCTCTGTTTGCATGTGATGAGCTCACTTGTCCAAATCTGGGATATTTTTTTTTTCCCCCTATGGGAGGCATACGTGAAAAGGGAGAAATTAGACGTGACCTTTTAGTAACATGTTTCCCTGTTCTTACAAGAAGCAAGACCTTTTAGAAACTCATGTGCAAGCACAAGGAGCAGAGTGGTTTTTTCCAGAAGGGCGAAGGCTTCCAGACATTCCATCTGGAAAGGTGAGAAACCACGGTCAAAAATCACTGCCAAAAGTTGTGGAAACAACCCAGGTGCCCATCAATACATGAGTGGATCAACAAAATGTGGTGTATGTATACCATGGAGTGCTATTCGGCTTTAAGAAACAATGGTGATATAGCACCTCTTGTATATTCCTGGATACAGCTGGAACCCATTCTACTAAGTGAAGTATCTCAAGAATGGAAAAACAAGCACCACATGTACTCACCAGCAAATTGGTATTAACGGGGCATGGGCAATATACATAACTGTAATATTTGTACCCCCATAATATGCTGAAATAAAAAATAAATAAATAAATAATCCAATAAAATTCCCTCATGAAGCTGTAAAAAAAAAAAAAAATAAAAAATAAAAAAAAAAGGAGAGGTAGGCCATCTTTACCGATTAATCGTAAGACTCGGGTTACTCTACAGCTGCACGGTCCGATGCGTCAGTCACAGCCACGCGTGGCTATTTAAGATGAAATTAACATTGAGCGACATTAAAACTAAGTTCTTCAGTTGCACTGGCCACATTTCGAGTGCTTGGTAGGCATGGGTGACTACTGGCTACTCCCATTAGGAGAGCACAGATCTAGAACTTTCTATCGTTGGATAGTGGTGTAAAGCTGCGGTCTCCAATCCCCAGGCTGTGGACCGGTCCGGTCCGTGGCCTGTCAGGAACACTGGACAGGAACACTGCCCGAGCTCTGCCTCCGCCTCCACCCTAGGAACCCGCCACACAGCGGAGGTGAGCCGCGTAGAGTGGCGGGCGAGCTCCCCACCGCCTGCATCACCGCCCGAGCGCCGCCCCACCCCCCATCCGTGGAAAATTGTCTTCCATGAAATTAGTCCCTGGTGCCAAAGACGTTGGGGACTGCTCTCTAAAGCGTATGTATCAAGTTTCCATCATTTAATTATTATTTTTAAACTTTATCAACATATACAATGTGTATGAGGTCTGAAGAAGTGTGCTTGTCATTAAACTAAGGCTGAGTTAAATGGTATTTTAAAAATTTGTTTACTTTTACCCTCACAATTGTCATTTCTTTACAGTGCAGATCCTGTTACTTTGCAATGCACATCAAATCTCAGAGCCTTGGAGTTGTCTTCTTGGGCCGTAAGCAAGGGTCTGCTTCCCGGACACGTGAAGGGATCTTGGCGGAACCGTCGTGGAGACATGACTGTCTCTGGAGGTCAGGGTGGGGCAGTCTGCCATCTCTCAAGCCACACTGGGCTTTGGCCAGATGTTGCCTGAAGTGGGTAAGTGGAGGCCAGGCCCAGCGTCTGTGGACACTGGGTTCCTTTGGGATGAGAAGGCAAGTCTCTGCACGGACACTGAGAAGGCAGCAGCGTGTGTTCTAGAGGACAGATCCGGGGACTCCCTGATGGGGCGCACAGAACCGCTCAGGCCCATCAGCCTGTGACCATCTATCTGTCCTGATTTGTGCCAGTCTACTGTGTACAAACCCCAGGGTAGGGGGACACACAGGTGGCCAGAAGACACCTAGAAACCACCAGTCTTCTTGGGCATCAGTGAGCCAAGCTACTGGGAATTCTAGGGAAACCTGGAGATGGAACCAGGACTATGATATGAGAGATCTTGTGAATATCTGTGGTGTAACTCCAGTATTCTTAAAATTCTGTCCTGTGCGTCTGCTTCCTTTGATTGTGTTCTCACCCAGTTCGGACGTGGGTTCCTTGCTGTCTGCCACCAATTACCTTTCATGTTCTTACAAAATTCAAATTTCTCTTTTGAACATTTTCTACTCATTAATCTTTTCATTGGTTACCGTTTTTTACTTCTTCACTTAGGCTTCCTCTTCCAGGTGCATTTACCCCAATGTTACATCGTGGTTTCAGCCAGCTACGGGCTGGCCGGGGTCGCAGTGCTTGCAGGGAACGCTGCACGGGGCCCGCGAGCTCAGGGCCAGCGCCCCACGTGTGGGCAGTGTGACCCTGGACTTCAGTTACTTCCCCTTCAAAATTAGGATGTTGACATAGTTCATTTTTAAGACTTTTGTTTCAGTTCCAGCAACCAAGTTACTAAGTCAGTTCAAGGACCAGAGCTTTATCCTATTATATAGAATATATTACTACAGCAAATAATTAATTTATTAAAATATATGCAAGATACTATACAGTGTCTATGGGTTAATAGGAAGCTAGTGTACCGATAATACAGTCATCACTTAATAGTTGTCAAATTAGAATATACTCGCTCACATTTTAAATCTGACAACGAGTACCGGTGAGATGAAGCATCCAACTTGGAAAGGTTGTGGGTTTCAGTTATGTAGAAACTTGACGTAGATTAAGCGACAGAAACGATTGTTACGACACAGGCACGGTGCCAGGCTCGCCGGCGTGACCGGGCACACGCAGTGGGGGGGAGTCCGTGTCGCCGCTGTACGTTTCTGTCTCTCCTGCCCGGGCTCCGTCAGGCAGCGCTGAGTCCGCTCTCTGGAGAGCTACGGCCGTCTGCCCCCAGGGAGACTCAACCATGGTCCTCAGAGAGCCACTACTTCTTCTTCTCCTTCGTCCCCTGCTTTTCTTTCTTTTTCCCTTTATCTTTAGCCTTTTCTGTGCTGTCTCCCATGAAGGCCAAGGCTCGCCTTTTACCCAGGGGGGTTTTGGCATACCAGTTCTGAAATAAAACAGAGTTCGGGAAAGGATCAGAATGGCATGAGTTCCCTGGAACACTTAAAAATAAAGAAGAGGCTGAAGGAAGGGGCCGGCAGCTGCTGTCCTTTGGGCGTTTAATGTATATTTAACACAAACTCTTTCTCACTGGGGTTCCCACCTGTATTTCTGCATGATTCGAAACTCCTCCCTCAGGGATTAGCCGCTGCAGGGAATTGCAGGCTAAATCTCACCTACAATCCTCCCCAACTAAGCTACGTGTTTCCCCGGGTGGCTTGTGTCCCAAGGGGGGGGTCTTCCTGGTAATGTGCGTGGTCCCCACGGCTCACACATGGTCACCAGGAGCTGGACTGGTGGCCACGTGTGAACAATGGGTGGCCGTTCAAATAGTGGGACAGAGATGCTGTTGAAAATATGGCAGAAATACCAACCCAGTACTCAGTGATTGTAACCGACTGTGTCGTCAAACTGGTGGTAACTTTGTTTCTAGCACTTAGGGATTTTTCTCTTCCTTCTTTTAGCCTTGGCTCTGTTTTTAATGTAAGGTGAGGTGGCCAGATACTTAAGGTGATGAACTCCTAATTTATCGAGGCACAGTATAGAACACAGTCAATAAAATTGGCTTCCGAGTAAGGTATGAATTTCAGCTCTGCTACTTTTTAGCTGTGTGACCTGCAACAAGTTACTTTGCCTCTTGTATTGTTTATTTTATTGCTGCTGTGGCAAATGACTACAAACGTAGTAGCTTAACATAGCATGTTTATTATCTTCTAGTTCTGCAGGTGAGACGTCTGAAACAGATTTCACTGGGCTAAAATCCAGATGTGTGCAGTGTGTTTCTCTCTGGAGGCTCTAGTGAGAATCTGTCCCCTTGTCTTTTCCAGCTTCCAGAGACCATCTGCTTTCCTGGCTGTGGTCCCTGGTGCATCTTCAGGTGGCAACGCTGGGCTACCC
Source organism: Cheirogaleus major (assembly GCA_963574435.1). Taxonomy (NCBI): domain Eukaryota; kingdom Metazoa; phylum Chordata; class Mammalia; order Primates; family Cheirogaleidae; genus Cheirogaleus; species Cheirogaleus major. Next base: position 4,417 of record CAUYPO010027786.1, on the reverse strand, counting down.
GGGGTAGGAATGAGTCCTTCTCATGCTGCTCTCTCCGGTTCTCTCTTCCGAGTCCATCTTCCACTTTTCATGATGACACTAAACTGACCAGGATACTTGAGGGCACTACTTGTTCAGGTCAGCTGATTAGCAGCCTTACTCCATCTTCTTACTTCCTCTTTGCCATGTAACCTGCTCTAATCCAGAGATTAGGATGCAGATGTCTTTGAGGGGCCATTATCCTGCCTACCACACCTCCTTGTATCTCTGTTTCCTCACTTGCAAAATAGGGGGATTGTCAAGTCTGGACAGTTAATAGTGGCAGGCACATAGTAAGCAGTCAGTAAGTGTTAGCTAGCACTTTAACCATTTTTATCATTACTGTAGTTGAATATTTTCTCCATCATGTCCGTGGAGGAGTGTAGAATGTGTTTGAAGAATCTGCAAGATCTTAGTCTGATACGTTGTCGAAAACACAATTGGGTAAGATTTCTCAGGGTTTGCCCATTACAAGCAACGACAGCAACAGTATCCCACTATTCAAGACTGAGATGGTGTCACTCCATGTATCCATCTGCTCAATAAATGTGTCCCTAAAGAAAATGATTGACCATCTACTTGGGGCCAGCGCTGGGGCTGTGATGGAAGCAGACGTGGCCTGCAGGGAAAGGGTAACGGTGGGAACATGATTCAGTTGCCTTAAAAAGTGAATAAAGGGTCGGACACACCAAGAAGGGGTGTGAAAAGCACATGCGTTCTCACCCCAGGCCACAGGATGGTGGCGTTTCCTTCTCCTGAACAGTACGCGCAGACCTCAAGCACCTATGATAAAGAAACTTCCAGAGATCACTTTGGAAAGTTAAAAACCCAGCTGAGAGAACGCATAGGTTTTAACATCCTAAGTCTAAATTCTCAAAATAAGGACGAAAATTAAGATGTTAGCAAGGAGAAAAAAGTTGGGAATTTCAGGAAAAATGCGATACATCACTTGAAGAGAAAAAATATTTGCAATGATGATGAACAAGATTTAAATAGCTAACAAGATTAACTAATCCAGATGCTCAGCGACGATTCAGCTGGAGTTAATATTCTTTTCAGTTTTGCCAGAGCAGGGGCCAGCAAAATATGGCTGATGGGCCAAACTGGGCCTGCTGCCTGTTTTTTCAAATAAATTTTTATTGGAAGCCAGCCATACTCATTCATTTATATATTGTATATAGATGCTTTTGTGTCGCGATGCAGAGTTGAATAGTTGTGAGAGAGACTGCAGGGCTCTCAAAACCTGAAATATTTACTATTTGGACTTTTATGGTAAAAGTTTGCCAACCCCAGTGCTAGACCATTATTGCTGGAATCATTATTATGACTAGTTTCTACCTTCCACTGAAGCATGAGGGGCAAACCGGGACAGAGCCACAGGTTTTAGACTTGGTAGAAAAACAATATGCTGTATAGGGAAATTTTCCTAATTCTAAGCATCCCCCAGACAGAAGAGGCTTGAATGAGAATTTCAGTCCTCCTTCTGGTGATGGTGCAGCCAATGCTATGGTGGCCTTCAACTGCGCGAATGTCATTTTCCTCCCTTGCCTTTGGAGTTGGCCAAGGAAACTACCTTCAGAAAGAGGACACCGCTGCATTCATTTTGACTTAGAGAAGAGCAGGGAGAGTTTGAGGAGGGCCCACTGCCCTGGGCATCGCGGCCTAGGGCTGCACCCTTGACTGTGCCCGGGGCCAGCTATGTGAATGGATGAAGCGAGTCACTCTCAGCAACTCTGTGCCCTCCCATAAGAGAGAGAGTTGGAAGAGATGATTCTCAAAGTTTCCTCCAGATCTAAACATTTCTGTGAATATTGCAAATGTATTCAAAAATTGGAAAACTAAATTTTGGTGAATTCTCTCTGTGGTTTCCTATTGCAAGTGGAACTGAAACCTGAAAAATGAAGTGTATCATGGCAAATGTGGAACCGAAACAGCATTGGCTTGAAATATACTATTTAGGGAATGGTTTTATCTATGCAAAACTTGTTCTATAGTATGAAATATGAACTAAAATCCATGACAAGATCCTGTGTGGGCGTGTGTGTGTTTGGATCCAATGGTTTTGAAGCTGCTACTCAATTCTGCAGTTTGGCTGTTAATTTATAAGGTCACGAATCATGATTTTCCTAAAATGTGAAAGACGCATATGCTTTACGGCTACAGCTCAGAAGATTTTGTGATCCAAAAATAGCGTGCTTCCAAATCTCATCATATATGGCAGAGTTCAAATTCATGACACCGGGAGACCAGAGGGAGGAGGAGGTGATGTGCCAAGGGTTTGCTGCTAAGGTTTGGCCATCAGGCATTCCTTACCTTGAAGCTCTCTTCTTCCTCTTTGTACACTGGATTCATGCTGGTTATCGCCTCAGTGAACTCGGCTGCGGTGAGTGGTTTGTGAGTTTGCTGCCGGACTCTCCGATCTGTAAGCACATCTTTAACCACTTCGACGATTTGTCCTTGGGTGAAGCCATCGGTGACCTTTGCCAGGCAGCTGACATTCAAGGTCTTAGAAAGGACTCCTCCATGGCGTTGAATGATTTGTTTCCACAAAACTGTTGCATGAAAAGTGGCAGAAAAGACACAGAGAGCAAGGGTTACCACAGAGAAAGCAGAGTCAGTCTAACTCTTGGTATAGAGCCCTATCTCATCAAGAAAGGATGCACAGGAAGTTTACTCCAATTTATTTGTCACTCAAACGAGCAGAAAGCCAGATAACGAAATGCTTTCCTCTGGGGGATTTTCAACCATAAGACACATGTATCGATGACCCTGAGATTCGTAGATCTACAAGTCCCCGCAAATTAACAAGGAAAAAATTAAACCATAGTCAGGATAGCTTTAATGTGTTGCCTGTAAAGAGATGTTTAAAATCTTTTAACATCAGAAATCACACAGGGTGTATATGGCATCTCTGCTCATCAGAATATTGTGTTTTCCAAGAAAGAATTTTGATAAGCAGTTTAACTTATTATTCTATTTTAGTTATGAAGCTCATTTCTTATATAATTTTTACATCTAGAACTAGAATGCACATTCCAGTTTCCATTAGCTACGGCCAAGTTCGGTGCTTCTGGGTGTAAGACACTGCACTATACATTGTATTAACTGGGCACTCTGACCCCATCCTGTCCCTCAACAACTGTAAACACGCAGTGGTGGACTAAAATCCATCAGATGGGTGCCTGGCAGTTCTCTGTGTTTGCGGGACCCGGGTAAATGAGAGATTTCAATTACAAAACAGAGATGTTGTGAAAATGAATTATGAAACAATTCTTGATGCTTTAGAGATGGAATGAACTCTTCTGCCATATTTAAAATAACACTACATTTGAAGAACTATGTCCATTCTCTACAGAGAGTGCCTGTCAAGAGAGCTTCAAGGGCAATACTGAGATCTGCTGTAGTTTATTTGATGGTATCCAGACGGCGAGGAGGGCGAGGGGTACTCCCAGGACCACCCGTCTCAGCCCCAGAGGTCGTCAGTCCCAGCACTGGGGCGATCTGGTCAAATGTCTCTTGAGCATTTTGACCTTATTTGACGAATATTTGAAACAGTTTTTAAAAAATGGCCATTAATATTTGATCTGAGCATTGACAGGTCTGGCAAAGGGTTAGTTCTGGGTCTGTTAAATGACTACATCATCCACATACATTGATCCAAAAATGGTAGATAAAATGAAAAGTTCTACTTACTGTAAAGAAATAAAATAAAACTATGGCCCACATCGGAGAGTCTGGCTTTTGGGCCACGAGCTATTCTTTTTCTTTCCCTTTTATTTCATATAATGGGGGTACAAATACTGTTAGGGTTACATACATTGCCCCTACCACCCCTCCCCCCCACATGCCAGAGCTTCAAGCGAGTCCAATCCCCAGGTGGCGCGCACGGCTCACATTATGTAACTCTACACTTCCTCCCGCCTCCCGCCTGCCCTCCATCCAGACAAAATATATATATTTTTTTCATTTTGGATACATTGTATAACTTTGCCTCTCCCTAAGAAGGGTTAGAGGTATGCCCATCCCCCCCGACAATGCTCGCCACATCCCTATGATGTGGGTCTTGCCACCCCCTAACCCTGGTGGAACACTACCACCATTTGAGCACCATAGTTTTAATCAGTCAGTACCAATTTGATGGCGAGTAGATGTGGAGCCCATTTTCCATATCTTGTGTCGCTTCACTTTGGATAACGGGCTTAAGCTTAATCCAGGATAGCATAAACAGTGTTAGCTCACTGTCGTTTCATAGAATTCATTAATATTCCATTGTGAGCATATACCACATTTTAGTTATCCACTCATGAATTGACAGGCACTTGGCTTGTTTCCATGACCGTGCAATAGTGAATTGTGTTGCCATAAATATACGGGTGCAGATGTCTTTATAATAGAATGA